>JASBWT010000075.1:0-10771 GCA_030039255.1 Naganishia friedmannii | reverse complement strand
CCCTAACCCCTAACCCCTAACCCCTAACCCCTAACCCCTAACCCCTAACCCCTAACCCCTAACCCCTAACCCCTAACCCCTAACCCCTAACCCCTAACCCCTAACCCCTAACCCCTAACCCTAACCCCTAACCCCTAACCCCTAACCCCTAACCCCTAACCCCTAACCCCTAACCCCTAACCCTAACCCCTAACCCCTAAACCCCTAACCCCTAACCCCTAACCCCTAACCCCTAACCCCTAACCCCTAACCCCTAACCCTAACCCCTAACCCTAACCCCTAACCCCTAACCCTAACCCCTAACCCCCTAACCCCTAACCCCCTAACCCCTAACCCCTAACTCCTAACCCCTAAGGAAATGGTCCAGGCATTGGATGTCGTGTTTTTTCACACAGTTCAACACGTCATTTCCGAATCTCATTTCCGCCATCAGTCAACCACTCAACAATAAACCTCCTTTCCAACTCGGTTGATGGATTATATAACTTCTGGCTCCCTTTAGCCCATCAGTAAATATCCCTGAGAAGAAGAGCCACGCTTATCACTATACACTTTGTATATTGACTCCTCCGCGTTCCGCTCTGTCTTCTCATTGGATGCTGCCTGGATACACAGCCACGCCGAATCGAACTGGCTAACGGCGAACAACAACGTATTCGACAATATCATACCAGCTCTATTTGATCGATTCGGATGGGGTCATCCTAGATGTTCTCGGGTGATCAATCGAATGACGTGGGAGATGACCGGGAGGTCCCTAGTTCGTTAGTCCGTTAACTAGCGCCCTTTCGCGCGCTCGCGCTCCGAAAGCCAGTCGCATTGATGCGTTCTGACCGCTGGGGCCCGGCAATAAGCCGTGCAGCCTGCATCTGTATATATTACAGCGAGAGGCAGACAACTCCATATTCGACACAACTATATATAATCTAAGCACTTGAACTACAGGTAAATCAGTATCATAACTATAATAACCAAAGATTACCTTGTGTTTTACGTTTACGAGCTGTTCACCTGTCACGAACGGGAGGCTGTTGAGCTAAGACTCAACACTTGGGTGCGACAATGACCTCAAGAGAGAACAGGACTAAGGCTAAGACTGATGACAAGGCAGTGGATTCGAACCACTAAGCTATAGTTGAAAACACGTGACTATAGTATTGACATATGATCTTGCTCTGAAGAGCAAAACGGATTACGAGTTGAGGGAGAAACGAGTCTGAGAGCTCGCTATATATACTGCGCGGGAAGGGACGATGATCGAGGTCGGATGATCGGGGTCGCGCGCGACCTCGATTGGCGACCCCGATCACTTTGGAACAAAACTCACACGACGCGCGGAACGCGGATTGCAAATAACGAAACGATCGGTGAGTGATGGCTGACACTTTTGATGTCAGCCGACTACGGACTTGTCGGACATCCGCGATGACCGACAATGCATCTGTCAGCTGATGACAAGATGTTGAGTGGTGCTGCATGCTGACTGATGTCATTCATGACACGTAAACGCTCGGACGAGTTTGATGTACGAGGCATTGCTAGTGGATGTTGCTTTTGTATCATTCCAAAATCTAGTACTTGGTGTAACGTAGATTACCGGTAGCTTTGAGGAGGGACCCCATGAGACGTCGTGGTGGAACAGACTCCTGATGTCCTTCGTCACCCGCGAGAGCGATATTCTCTGACGATTATCTAAGATGTCGAGCAGTTCTACGCGGCAGCAATGGCCATATGTGCGTTGAAGATTGCATGTATGCCACTTGTCTAGGCCGCCAGCTGCTGATCGACGGGAATTTGCCACTTCTTGATACTGATATTCATCGGCGATAAATCCTTGGAAGTCCGGAGTCGAACGTTGGCACTCCTGAAAGTCCGTTCTATCGTGAACTCGAGATCGTCGTTCGCCGTGTTACGTTCCGATACAGCTTCTTGGGTTCTAAAGCATCCAATAGAAGCATATGCACGGACAACGCACCGGAGTGAGAGAGCGATTGTACTTGTCGAGCCATTCCGAGTAGCACATAAACTTTGGCTCGCCCTTGCTACCCGCTGCTTTGGTCATAATGCACGCGGAACCACCAGTGACAGCTTCGATGAGCGGGTTGACGAGGCCTTTTATTCCCTTCTTCCCAATCTCTTCACGGCTGAAATGGTTTGCGGTGTTGGCGATTGCTCTCGATTCAAAGTTTAAGATATCTCGGTAGTCAAAGAAGGCACCTGGTGGTGCTGTATTGCCGATGTGATCAAGTATCTTGGACGATGCAAGTATCATTCGGAATGCAGCGTAGGATCGAGAATGTCGCCAGTCCAAAGGACGCCAACCAGATCGGATTTGGTAACCTGTCGTCTGTTTTTCTCTTGGTCGTCGGGGGGCCTGAAGGGGTTTGCAACGTCATCGAGCTCGATGATTACCGAGTTCTCGCTGAATAGTGGGTAGCTTCATCGGTATAGAGCTTCACATGAAATCGATTTTACTTACGTGAGCTCTCGCTGAAGCTTGTTCTTCAACCGGCGCAGGTAATGTTGCAATTCCGGTGATGTGAGGATTGCGCCATCACGAGTAGTAAGCTTGGCACCATAGGGCAGAGCTGGTTGCCCGACATGCTGCTTTACTTCCAGAAGATTCGATACGTGAAATGTGGAGAGTGACACGTGAGCGGAGATATGGATCATAGATGATCATAAATTGACCGTCGACGAGAACGATGATGATGACGAGATGAAGATGGGCGGAGAAGGGGTTGATTGACGTGTGTAGCGCGGAACATTGAGGGCCCAACTCCATGGGACAATAGAAACAATAGAAACAATAGAAACAATAGAAACAATAGAAACAATAGAAACAATAAAAACAATAGAAACAATAGAAACAATAATAAGAAACAATAGAAAAATGGAAATTTTAGGCAGCTTCACGGCCATTTGCTAACTGAGGGATTGTGAATTGCAGAAAATGGAGCATGTCAGCTTTCAAGGTGGGAATATGTCCGATTCGAAATCTAGTATGTCCTGGTTGCGCCGCAATCAGCGCGACTCGGTTCATGACTAAGAACCGTCACTTACAAATATTCAAACGCTCATGAAGATCTTCATAAGGTCTTTCCTGACCTTCTGTTTGACAGACCTGACTACGGGCTCGAATTCGAATACCGCCTGAAGTTGTGGATCGTCTACAATGAGAACACAGAGATCTGAGGGTGTGTGTCTCAGCGCAAGACCCCTTTATAACTGGAAACACCACTGATCCCATGTAGAAGCTGTAAACCAGAATTCACCAGCTCTGGGTACATGCTGATGCTTTCATTATATACCTCAGCCGCCCTTTGCCTCGCTTCGAAGAAAACGTGATACACATTGCGTTTTCCCGACAGCAAAGCCTACACGTCTAACAGTATGAACGCGGGGCCGACATCGATCATGAATTCCGATAACAGAAGGTCGTAATGTCACGGACGGGAGGCTGTTGAGCTAAGACTCAACACTTGGGTGCGACAATGACCTCAAGAGAGAACAGGACTAAGGCTAAGACTGATGACAAGGCAGTGGGTTCGAACCACTAAGCTATAGTTGAAAACACGTGACTATAGTATTGACATATGATCTTGCTCTGAAGAGCAAAACGGATTACGAGTTGAGGGAGAAACGAGTCTGAGAGCTCGCTATATATGATGATCGGGGTCGCGCGCGACCTCGATTGGCGACCCCGATCACTTTGGAACAAAACTCACACGACGCGCGGAACGCGGATTGCAAACGCGACCTCGATTGGCGACCCCGATCACTTTGGAAGAAAACTCGTACGACGCGTGGCCCGCGGATTGCAAATAACGAAATGATCGGTGAGTGATGGCTGACACTTTTGATGTCAGCCGACTCCGAACTTGTCGGACATCCGCGATGACCGACGATGCATCTGTCAGCTGATGACAAGATGTTGAGTGGTGCTACATGCTGACTGAAGTCATTCTCGACATCACCTTGTGCAGCGGCTCGCGAAAGAGGCGGTGCTCTATCTCCAAACGGCCGACTGGAAGTACAGTGTCGAAACAGCGACTTAAGCTTGAATGTCAGTCTTTCTCAGGCTCAAAGTCGATGTGTGACTTGCGTGACACTCATCTCTCCGCCTCCTCAAACAGCCTTTCGGGTCCTTGTATGCGGTTCGTAGGAGAGGGAACCAGACATTCTCATACTGGTAGCACAAGCTATATCAGTGAGTGCGGTTTACTTGTATCGTCAATCGGCACTGACCACGCCGACTCCGATATTCTAAGAAGCCAAAACTGTAGGCCTGCATTGTATCCCTGGTGAAAAGGCGGTTTTATTCGACAGCGACGAACTCGAAGAATGACATGGCCTTTTGTACGCTTTGCCGCTCAGCCGCCATGCCGCGCGACTTATCTGGTGTGGACTGGTAAGTCGTTGTGCTTATTCTATCCAGGATTGGAGTAACTCACCTCACTGACTGTTCCTGCCATATAGGTCGAATTGTCTGTCACCTATTCCATACTCCAGATCGGTGCCCCTAGTGAGATACCAGAAAAGTGCGACGATATGGTGCCGTCGAACACGACGATAAAGAAGGTCTGGTATGCATCGTATCTCAAGGCAAAGGCTGTTATACATTAAGTTTTGTTCACTGCCGCATTATCCCCTTCTCCGCAAAGCTCACACGTATTACTGGATACACTTCAGGACACCACGTGCATCCGCCAAAGGATGATTTTGGTAGGACACATGCGCGATATGGCCGAGTCATTGAGAAAAAATGACAACAAGATGGACGATGAGACGACCAGATAGTAGGTGAAACTGTTTGACCCGAAGCGCCTTGGTATTGATTCCTATTCCAGCTTTCTCGCCAGGTTCATCTCCTCCCTCGGAGCTTGTAGTGTTACCGACCGCCGAGTGGTAAAGAGCAAGAAGGGGACACTCGATCAAACCAGCCACAAGAAGATGACGGAGCGTCGAATCATTCATGTAATGAGGCACGAAATGGTGTCCAGGACAGAAGCACTGGGGTAAGTCTGATTTGAGTGACGTAAATGATGGGCACATACTAAGGATGACTCGGTAGCGCCAATCAACTTCCTTCAATGGTCCTCTCATGGAGAGAAAAGCCAGTCTTAACGCCCTAGTGAACGATCCGGTGGCTGATTGGACGAAAGTTTCGAAATAATGACTCTTCTTGTGCGGGAGCTTTTCAGCTTTCTTGTCATGAACATGACTGTACAGCTTTGCTTCCGTGTCGCTCAATTCGAAGTGAACTCCTCCCTTTTATGTCCGTCCTTGATTTTCAATCTTTCACACGCTCTTGATCAGTTCTTCGACCAACACGTTGACCGACACCTTGACCAACAGGTTGATCAACGACGAAAAGTTGATCACCATTTCGACCAAAGCCGAAAGCCCTGTCAGAACAAGGTTGTACAACCAATGGTCACTCTCTGCCAACAAGTGATCAACATCTAGCCAACAATTGATCACACTTTGCCAAACCTCCACTTTCGCCCCCCTTTTTGCCACCATTTGCCACTGGAACTTCCCTAGGTCCCTTGGAGACCCTAGGACCGCCTAGGGTCCCAGATATCTATATAAGGAGAGCCTTCTGCCTCTTTTTGCCACCCTTTTGTAAATGTCTTTGCTCCTTAGAGCAAGATCTTATGTCAAGACTTATATTATACAATTCTTAATACAAGTCAAGTGGTCCAATCCCACATTTGCCATAGTACTTAGCCTCATCCTGTCTTTGAGACTGGTGTTTGCCATCAAGCCTTCGCCCATTTCTGACATTTCTACTCGAGCTGGAAGAATACTCATCATCATCATCATATCATTTGTTATAACACATAGGCAATACAGTAACGCAGTATTAGTCACAAAAGACTCAGCTACCACTTGGCTTAAATTTGGGATTGCCTTCTAGACTCGACGTTGCGTACAAAGTTGTTATCTCATGTATATCGTATTTATCTCTATTTGAATGAACTTTTATATGCTGACACCCTATCATCCACCTTGCGCCGAATTCAGCCTTCCCCAATCAGTCCTCAGCCTGAATGGCAGAAGGGCCTTTTGACATAGCTTCATGCAATATGGCGAAGAAGTACAACGTTACATCTACGCCCTGTATGTTGGGACCAAAGCTCTTTCTCGGAGATAATGAGAGACATCGCCTCTCTCTTCTCGGAACACAGGTGGTTCCACACGCTCCGCAAACACAGCATAGGAAGTCAACTCCAGCTCCTCACGTTCGCTGATGAACAGATATGGAAGCCATGCGTGTTGAAGAATCGTCGAATAGGGATGGTATCTAATCTCCGATTCGCTGACATACTCGTTAAGATCGATGTCGAGAAGATCGCTAAATTCTGTGACGGGTCGGGGAAGATGCTCCGCTCCTTCAACTTCAGCAACGTCTGGGATATCTCTCGCTTCACTGAATCGTATTCATGCAATAATACTCGCTTCCGCCACATCTCTGAATCACGATTGTTGGTCTGTTGTCTCCTTCTGGCTGCCCCTACACAGCGTACCCCATTTGTCACCCTGCTCCAAAATTGCTGGACCGAGCAGTGTGCCGTCCTCGGGTAGCTGGCCTGTTGCCGGGAAGAACATTATTGCCTTTCGCCTGAAAATTACAGCAGCTCTACAAGGAGCACTCGCCAATCCAAAACGGACAAGGTGAGGGGGAATCGAGTCTGAGAGCTCGCTATATATACTGCGCGGGAAGAGACGATGATCGAGGTCGGATGATCGGGGTCGCGCGCGACCTCGATTGGCGACCCCGATCACTTTGAACAAAACTCACACGACGCGCGGAACGCTGATTGCAAACGCGACCTCGATTGGCGACCCCGATCACTTTGGAACAAAACTCACACGACGCGCGGAACGCGGATTGCAAATAACGAAACGATCGGTGAGTGATGGCTGACACTTTTGATGTCAGCCGACTCCGAACTTGTCGGACATCCGCGATGACCGACGATGCATCTGTCAGCTGATGACAAGATGTTGAGTGGTGCTAAATGCTGACTGAAGTCATTCATGACATCACCCAATTTGAGAAACATACAATCCCTGATGGGTCAGGCAGCTCATTTTGGCGCGGGATCAGGCGCGATTCGGCTCACTGTTGGGACCGTTGGAGAGGCTTTGAATGTAGACTGAATCGATAACAATAGTAAAACAATACATTACACTGTTCCTGCCTTCCTTTATCTAATATGTGGCTTGTCTTCCCAACGCATTTTATAAGGTAGTAATGCTACAACTATGTAGGCTTACGGCTGTGATCTCGGTGTCTCCCTGTCCAACCCGGGAGCATCAACCTGTTGACATCTTATATGCACTGGGGCGTATCTGCTGGGTCCCGATTTCAGTGGCCAAGAGTTGTCGAATACTCCAGTGTGAACAGGTTGCTGCCCCAAAGTGCATCCAGAGTTTCAACAGAGGGTCGCATATCGCGCGCATGAATGGACATACCTCAAAATGCAGCGGGGCACACGTTACTTTTGCACCGGCCTGGGGTTTGCAGATTTGCACCGGGCTATTGAGCGTTATGAGCGATCGAGCTAAGCTAAGCTCAGCTTAGTATCAAGTTCGAAATCACCGTTTCTGCGGGTTCGTACACCTTACGATTGAGCGAATGCTCGTCGGCTTACCTGTGCCCGTGCATTCCGACAGGTCTCAATCTCAATCTATCCCTCCTTCCCCTCCTGCTCGACAAGCCACACAACAACCTCTCGCGGGATTCAGCCCTCCTCACGCCAGCACGCCAGTGCGCCTATGAATCGAATTGAGGTGTAGGACAAAGAGGACGTGTAAGCGGGTGAACAGAGGGAGAGGGAACAGCTGGAGGGGATGAGGGGTGAAAGAGGAAGGAGACGGAGGGGTTGGACGAGTGGGTGTCGGTTTGGGTTCCCTTGCATATCAGGCAGGGGGGAAACCCTGACATTTTCTTTTGGACAACCGGACAACGGGACTTGGGTGCAATCATGCCGCGTCGTGAGTACACCAACCGCCTGAGCTACATCCTGGTAGCCAATACTGACAGGAAATATCTGGTGTAGCTCTACCCCATCTCTCTATCGGTTCGATGCGCCCTGCCAGCGTCAGTGTACAAGGTTCAAGCTGTGTGTCGAGCGGTATGAATGTTAGTGAAGCCACGAGCAGGCATGGCCATTGAGTGGGGATGAACCGGGCGCGTGCGCAGTCCAAGCCTCGGGTACCGGAGGTAAGACGCGCCGTCAGACAGCCTGGATACTATGAACTGCTCGGGTTGGCCACTACGTTCATGTTGTCAGACACACATGCTGATCCCTTTTGTTCCGCTGAGTAAGAGGGGTGCTAGAGTTTTCGGATGGACATCGATGTTTGTGCTCAGGACATTGCTAGAAGACATGGTGTTCTACCGTCTGATCCGTACGACAGGGTTATATTGACAAATCGACGAGCAATAAACACTATGTTGATGGTGACTTAACGATGGATCGGATGGAGTCCATCGTGAGAATTCAATGACGCGTCCGATCGACAAACTTGTTTCGCTGACTCCGCTCGCTCATTGTTTGTTGTCATTACCAGCATCATATCACTATTCATCCATCACTCTCCACTATGAAACGAACGTGTTATTTGCCTTCTTGCATCAAGACCAGTTCGCCAGCGGCTACTTCCGCTCGGATTGATACGTACGTCCTATATCGCTACCTATCGTTGTCCTATTCCAGTCTAACATTGTGTCGACTTGGGCTTGGGTCAGCTTCTCCATCTTTCGCAGTCCCGGCGACCGCATCAAAGCTTGACCATGCCACCCGGATCACAGCAACCTCCCAAGTCCACGACACCAAGCCTCAGAACGAATACCACCATGCCGGCAGCGACGAATAGCAACATGGATGAACGAATTTGGCATCGGGTGTTGATGGAGATGCAGGGGTAGGTGCAGAATCTTACGTCGATGGCTGATCAAGCACAAGGATCCGGCTTGCGTTCGGTGGCGGAAGCCTCCCTGGCTATCGTCCCAGCGACATCACGTTCAGGTCCGATCGTCTACAACTACCAGTCACCTTTGAATTCAACAGTCCACCACTCTATAATGCAATGCGAGCCTGCATCCCGTAACGTTACAGCTAGTATTACATCCCTTCCGGACACCGAACACGAGCATGTCGCCGGTCATCAAGCTTTGTCGGGAGTCAATCTGATGGACACGTTTCGCTCTTTACCCAACCACCCTTCGTACACATCCGGCGCATCTGCTCCTGCCGTATCGCAACCGAAGCCTCATCACTTTCAACCTCACTTCCCCGTCTCCAAGCTGTCTGCGAAAAAAGCACACATCATTCCGAACTCTGTCGTTGTCAGACCCAAAGGCAAAATCTGCGTATTCGGCAAGAACGAACACAGTCGAGTGGGTAGTCTGACGTCTGCCGACCCTGATCACATCACTAATTCGCCATCCTCTCGCACAGCTGCATCTGATCTTGGCTTCCGGATGGCTTCGGAGGCCTCGGCAAGTATTCTCGGAAGATACCGATGTTGCCCAAGAGCGTGAAATGGCGCATCGCTCAAGGGTATTCAAGGCAGGTTGAGCTCTATCCTTCGCAACCGAACGACGTGCTTGAAGAAATCATTCGAAACGCTTTCGGTTCGCGCGCACCCCCCGGTCGCAGCACAATGGAACTCAATCAAGACACTTAGCCAACACATTCCCTTACAAACGGATCGGTCAGCCTCGCCGCCTACTTCAGGCGATGCAAACATGCGCTCCTTTTCACCAATGAATGGCGCGATCCGTCCCCCTATATGGAGACCCTGGAGGAGGAATTCATGACAGGGTGGTACGCTGTCACCAAGGAGGCCAACATCAAAATCCACGGACACTTCAACATCAATGACGACGAGTACATGAAGGAGTTTTTGAACCGCCATGCCATCAAGGATACCGAGCTGCCTAACACTTCTGGCGATGCACAGGAGGCCGGATATGAATCACCGGCGTACACATCACCCAGTCTATACGATGAGATGGCTGACAACGACATCACCCACAGTAATGCGTCTCCGCCATCAGGTCAAGAGCCACTGTTGAATCGGAGGAAAGTGACGACGAAACCGACATCAGGTCCACCATCAACGGTTAGCTCAAACCAGCAGCGTCCGCTTCCTCAAGCAAGCTTCCGTTGTCCAATGGCGTAGGCTTCAAGGAAAGGAAGACGGAGTGTTATCAAAGCGAATCGGATGACTCGGAGGACATTGATCAGGAGGCGAAGTTCAAGTTAGGGCAGCGCATTCAAAATGCTATCTTGCTCAGTAACCAAGGGTACCACCATTTCAAAAAGGCCAAAAAGGAATTCGATGCTCTACCCGCCGCGTCCCACGCTCCCTACAACAAACATCAGGCAGCATACTCTAAAGCGACTGAATACAAGCCAACCCAGGAGCAGCTCGATGCTGCCGGTCATCGTACTCCCAGAAGCGTTTCAAGCGGCTCAGACCGCACGATCAGGATGGTCAAACCCCCTCGCCGCCAAGGTCGGTCATCGAGATAGACTCCTCCATGCCGAGACTGTCGTCCAAGTCAAACCAGAGCCGAAGCATGAACCCAACCGAGATATGCCCGTCCTGACCGAGTCGACGCGATCCGAGGATGGTGGCATTGCTGCCCCTGCTCAAAGGCGCAGGTTACCTAAGAGGAAGGCACACGCGCCCGTCTCGGCCCCTCCGACTACAACCGCCGAACAACCACCCACGCGAGTACTACAGA
>JASBWT010000074.1:0-11327 GCA_030039255.1 Naganishia friedmannii | reverse complement strand
GAGACGCCAAGGGCTGCTGATTGCTCGATGGTCTGTGCGACAGGATAAGAGGACTACTGCCCGCTACGCGCTCGCAGGTTGCAGGGGTGGATTGGGGCATGAAGGGCGGCGTTGGACTACACTACCTGCGGATACGACGTGTTATCTGCGACTTGGTTCAGTCTCGCATCTGTCTGACTGGAGGATACTTATGTTTGTCATCGCATAGATAACAGTTTCAAAGTTCTCATCCAAGCTGGAATTCCGAAACGACGGTCAATGCGATGTAAAATGTATGTCCCCTCCTCGCAGCCTAAAAACACATCTGCATCACTCTAACGTGCTTTATTGATATCATTACTTAGCTAACATACATGACCATTTGTGAACCGCGGTAACCGTAACGTCCGCGTCGTGCCTACAAGCAGGTTCGGAGGAGGTGAGAGTGTGACTGATGCCAGACGAGAGGCTGGAATGCGGGAGAAGTCGGTTCGTTTGACCAATGGTGTGCTTCGTGCCGTGGGCTAATGTCGACTGCGAACATAGCCGTTTTCTTGTTTGGGTCTCCATGTACCGATGAGCGAGGCATGTTCAAGCACGGCAACCAGTCGATGTAGGTCGAGCCGAAAATTTTACCTCACCTTGGTGATATGACCTGATCTTTGCGGTTTCACGCCCTCGCTTTCTCGATAGTATTGAACATCCACTTGGGGACATACAGTCAGAAGGCGTCTGGCCGGGTTAGAAGTCACGTAAGCCTTACCTTCAATTTACAAACATAGTCTTTTCCTGACGTAGCTTTTGCCTCCCTCGATACTATCTTTGATGGCCGTGCCTCCTGTTGGTAGAAAGAAGTAATCCTTGTTCAGATACTGCGCCTGCTCCGTATGACGGGAGAAGTATGACGGACGATGGAGGATAGTGGCAGCATCGCGGCTTGAGATGATATTTGGAGCCAGCAATGCCCAGGCTCGTCCATCAACTAAACAGGTCAGTAAGTTTATCTGTAACATGCCTTGATTCGTAGAAGTGACTTGGTCTGTACCTTCTGAATATCAATCAGTCTTTGATGTTTGCTGCAGAGAGGCATTGTAATCGGCAACATTGCCAAGACCCGACGCGCTGCAGGAGCAGGCGTTGACTCTGGTCTAGCGGTTCCAGGGGTATGTCTTGAAGGCTTGTCAGTCTTCACCGCTTCGCACGTCCTGACTCGGCTTCCGGACCTGCTGCTGTAGCTATCATTCCTTGCCAAGTCGATCCATTGCTAGGTATACACAACCCATCAGCCGTGTGAATACAACGACTACGCAGCACCACGTCTTTCCCCTCAGTTCGGACGATATTGCCAATTGGCGGGATCTCGGAAGTGTTATAATGCGACTGATAGCAGGTGATAGTGGGGTGGCGTGTAGAGTACTGTAGAATACTTCTTTGTTCTAAGATACTAGCTTGTTCTTATTGGCACATGGCAGTAAATCGTTGTGATCATCTACCGCTTCCGGCAACTTGTAAATTGAGACAGAGTGCCGGCAGGTCCCCATTTATGCTATAGTCATTCATATCACTCGTACACTATGACAATGCATTGCAATACTTGAGCTCGACTGATCTCCTTTCAAGCCTGTGCCTCGACCTCCATTCGCCTTGGGTTAGTTGCCGCTCGAAACAGAAGGCCTATGCCGCGTGATGGGAAGATACCGGCTCAAATAAAATCAAAGCGGCAATCAACGAGATAAAACGCATGCAAATCAACCTGGTCCGGCCGACGCGATCACAACCTTGGGCCGCCACCTTGGAAAACCCTTCTATCGTCTCACGTCTACTACTTCGTGAAAGAACCAGCCGGTTCGCAAGTACTCCGCTCGCGTACCGTGTGGTTGGAGTTGCACGTTATAGGCGCGGAGGTGGTTTGTTTTGGTTGGATGCGTGGTGCGCGATCAGCTACGGGTTACGAAAACCGTGTCAACCACGACAAGTGCTGCATTAACCTTTACACCTGTCTGGTAGAAAGATCAGCTTTGTGTACACCGATAGTTTGTCGAAATCGTAATGCCTACATCTAGCGACCGGACCGCACGAGCTGTACAAGGTTCTGGTTTCTCGCGTCTCACTTGCGTTACCGGGTTCGCAGTCCTGACGCATCTGAACGACCGACCACACGTTGATAGAAGTACCTAGATATCCTCCTAGTGAGCGGCCAGAGAGATTCAGCAAAGCTTATCGTGTAGCGCCCACAAGGACCTCACCTTCAAAATTGTGCAGACGTGACCCGGACCGTGCTTGCAAAGATATCACCCAGCACCTGATTAATTGACATACAAACACCCGTCAGACCTCATCCTACTTCACACAGTCATTTGCGGAGGAAGTAGCACAGATGTACGCACCAGGTATCAGCACGACACAGATGGCAAAACTGCTCTCGCGCGATGTTGACGGGACCAGGCATGACCGTACAATACAAAGTGCTTGTTGAACACCGCAGAACATGTGGAAGATGGTGCCAGAAGCCGGCATGAGCGGGTGCGTTAGTCTGCAAAGCACTGTAGGGATTGACAGCGCCGAGGTGCAGTGTATCGTTGACTGGACAAGGGCGACAGGGCCGATGGCAGTTGTTACTGCACCGCTCCATAAGGGCATCACTTGATCGTCGTGCAATCACGAATCTGCGTAACTGACGCATACTATCTTCTTCACCACAGGTAAAAGCGTTGTCAAGCGTCGTCAATTGCACGAGTGTTATAGTAAGACGGAGACGACGGTAGACGGATTGCAAGTGGCAGGTGAGATTGAGCATGTTTCAGCAACGTCGTTGCATCATCTTGACACACCTGTTTGAACTCCTCGATCCTATGCTGCACAGTCGTCCGCGGGCAAACTTATTCAAGAACCCCGATCTCTAGATCAGCCGTCTGAAGCAGGCTCAGACGGGTAGGGAGGATAGCCGGTGCTGGAAGAGTGAGTCCAGCGGTCGACAATATAAGTTCTATTACCGGCGTGATGGATCCTGAACTGCTGTTATGTCATGTGCAGATACATCCCTCCTTCGCGACGAGGATGTCTGTTTCCTTCCTTCAAACGCCGTGCCTTGGCGGCCGGTATACCGATGAAAACCCCGACACCTTTAGGACGTAAATCCAGCAATGTCAGTGGCCGTTCCACCTGCTTTGTCATCTTCGATTCACTTACGGATTGATTGCTAAATAGCGTGTGCACCTTCTCTTGGCATATTGCGGGAAGGCGTCCGGCTCGTTGTCGCTGCCAAGATTCGCAGCGTAAGTATCTAGTCTATATAATTCAAGCTACATCTCGAATCAAAGGCACCTCCTGACGTGCTTCCCTCCATTCTTTAGCATACCGATCCGTCCTTCCAGCCGTGTCGTTTCGCGATGAAAGATAAGCGACTGTAGACAAATGATGCCAAGGTACCAATGAGAGCGGGTAGAAGAGGAGGGATTCAGACGAAATATGCGCGCGCGATGCGAAGAATCGCTGACTAGCGAGGTTCGTCCACCCAAGAACACACTCTGCTTGGGTGCATATCGCTTACTCAATCTGACCGCCTTGACTAGATTCAAAGGCTTGGATGTTGCCGGCGAGGAAGTATTGCAGGGGATCGAGATTGGGCCAGAGGAACAGACATATGGACCAGATATTTGCCATGTCAAACGTCAGTATGGCTTTGATTGCCGCTCTCTATGATGTGATTTGCCTCGTGCACATGCTGACCCAGCCATGCTTTCCCGTCCATCAGATCCAGTGCTGCCTGTGTTCGACGTATAAGAGGTTGCTCGCATACAACGGTCGCGCATCTGCGCTGCGTTGCCTTGGTCGCACCCGTTCTTTCCCGTCGCCGCGATTGGGATGTGGGTGAGCAGGAGTGCAAAGAGAGGGTGGCGACGCACGAGGAGCTGTTACCTTGTAGAACTTGGGCGTGTGAAAGAAGAGTTTGATTGCACCTCGCCCGCATTTGCGACTTGTAAAGCTACACGTAGACAAGACAGGATGGATCGCGAATCATGCTATAGTCATCCATGTTACTCGTACAATAAACTGCTGCCATCGCTTGAATGCTTTGCTTCCAAAGCCGTTGCTTCGCTACAACAAGCTCATGCTGCGCTGGCATCTAGAGCAGAGAGGTATATGCAGCGGCGGCAAATGACGCGGCGAATCATCGATGTAAAGCAGCACAACTTTGCGAAAAACAGTCATACAAATCAACCTGTTCCGGCCGACGCGATCACAACCTTGCGCCGCCAGTTCATAGAAGCGTGCTCCAGATATCCTTTTACTATTCGCAGAAAACAACAGCCGGTCTGCGAGTACCCCGGTCGCGTACGGGGTAGTCGAAGTCGCAGGTTCTATAGGCGCGTAGGTCGTATTCTTCAGTTGGATGCGTCGTGAGCGATAAATGGCAAGTTGCGAAATGCGTACCAGTCATAACAATTGCCGCATTGCCCTCCCGTGGCTGCCCGCTCTTGTCGCACCTGCTCCACAGCGAAATCGCCTGGTTGTACACCGATAGCTTTCGGAGAACGCAATGCCTACATTTGATCAACGGACTGCAAAAGCTGCAAAACGTTCTGATCAAGTCAAATGCCTGGTACCTTTCACCGACCAAGCGCAGAGAATCGCAACTCAGGGCGATACCTAGCGAGCGACCAGAGACATCAGCAAAGCTCGTGATGGATGCGCACGCAAAGATCTCACCTTTCCCAACCTGTGCAGACGTGTCTTGAATCTTGGGCGCTGCAGTAACACTCGGCACCTGGTTGATAGCCTTCCTAACACTCGTCAATCTCAATCCTACTTCACCCAGTATCCACAGCATGCGCACCTGATGCTCCGACGACATAGCCTGGATTGATACCTTTCAGGAGAGTGCGCTGACGAGAATCGGACTGGTAGATATCTTCATGACGGATCAAAGGTTCAGATTCATCATGGCTTCACAACTGAGCAAGATCTGTAGCTCACCAACTTCAATTGCTACCCCCTAATTCGCTGCTCTGCCCATACGGGAAGCCGGAGAGGCATGATTGAGCCTACATATCAGAAGAGGGAATGGACTCAGACCCGGCGGAAAGAAGAGCGAGTGCGGGTCTACGTACCCTGCCGTGATGATGCTGAGTCGTGCTGACCCGGTTCAGAGTTGTGAGAACCGGGCCTCCAAGGACGCAAGCGAGAGGACGGCGAAAACACAAGACAGCAGGCAACACTGCTGAACAGAATGTCAATGATCAGAATAAGCCAGCCGTAGCTCATGCCCGGTCTTACTTACAGAAAATCGGCTATAATCACGGCTTCCGACCGCCACTCCTCCACGAGCACTGCAAAACGGACAGTTCAAATGCAACACAGATTGCCGACTACGGTGAAGACGGTGATCCCGACCCGGAGGCGGCGATGGCAGGAGCGTCTGAGCAGACGAAAGAGTCAGCTACATGGTGTTGGTCGAGGGCTGTATCTGCATTACTTACATTCCTCCCAGCACTTTCAACCGCGTTCTTGGGTCGGCGGGTCCTTTTGTCGGCGGTTTGTTGAGGCATGGACGGTACAGATGACGGGAAATGAGAAGTATGTAGCGATGTAATTAGGTTGCTGGTGTGCATCATAGATGAATACTTGAATGGAGAGAGAGAAATGTCAGTTTACGGCTCCAGCACACGCCGATGGCGGATGCGAAATCCTCAGCCAGAAGCCCACGCCCAGCAGTCATGACCAGCAAACTGGATGGTCTGTATCTCTTGCCTTACATCAGATTAGCATATTCTGCTTTCAGATTCAAGCACTGTTAAGCTGCCGCTATCATACATGGAGAGGACCAGCCCATCATCTCGACTCATCTCTTTGCGCGCCTCGTAACTGGTCAACCTTCCGTCGCCGCCGCAGCTCGCACAAATCGGGAATCAAATCGGCTGGCCCTTTCTCTCCGTGCCCTACCTCCTCATCTTCCTTCGCCTTCGCCACTCTACCTCGGACCACGATGCAATACCTTATTACCTCTATGCCGGAGAGATTCCTTACCCGTGCCGGTTAGGAACGTGTTAAACAAAGAGCAGGATATGAGAAAGACAGGAGGTAGATGTATTACGTCTGGTGTGGGTGAGTTGAGTGTTCTTATCTCTTCCCATTCGTGTCTGTGGGTCAGTGGTTCGGGGAACAACAGTGTCGGAGAAGTAGTGCAGGAGAATTGGAAGGCATGGATCAAGCCAGCGAGATTTTGTTTTGGAGGGGAGGGTCATGCCAAAATGTCGGCAAGTTTTGATGCATGGTCGAAAAGATTGTCATGCGGTGGTAGTTGGAGTCTGGCGGTGAATGGGGACGTGGGAAGAGGGGGGTAATGACGAGCTGTGCTCGCCTGGATGACTGCTGTGCCTGCCTCGACCGTGTCTTTTTGAAGGGGAGTTGTGCGTTTGGAGAGGGAAGTTGGAGGTGTCGGGATGAGTGATCAGCCTTCGCTGCCGGCACATCTGTCGCCGGGAAAGGGAGTGCGCAATGAAGTAGAGGTGTAGGTCAAGCTGCAGAAAAGCAGGGGTTTACACAGCAATCAGGGACAGGATCCGTCCAGTGCTGAAGAAGGAGCAGTGACCAGAATGGCTGCGTCAGGAACGATGGACTATAACCACGGACAATCTGCTTGATATGCTAGAGGGCCATGCGTAGGGAAGGCGCGAGAAACGTTTCGCTAGATGTCACTGCACGCATCCGAAGGGGAGCGTCACCCTGCATCATCGCACAGTCTGTCGTATATGGGTGCCTGGTGCCTTTATCTTTCGGTTCTGCGCCACCTTGGCTTTGAGTGGACCTCAAACGCTCCGCCTTACATGACCTCCTGTCATATTGGGCGCTTCGGCTGCTTTTTTGCTGCGCTGCGTGTACTGCTTTGATTTTTTTGCTGGGGATGTAGCAGTTGAAGGCCTGGGTCCAGCCACTCGATGTTTGTCAAATATACAGGGGAAGGTCATGCGAAAATTTTCCGTTACGTGGAACATCTGTTCTGTTGGAGAAGCACTGCTTACTATGTCGGCGGTCAGGCGTGCCTGCTCCCAATATATCATGGGGTGAGGGGTGTGTAAGATGGAACGTAGCTGGTCGCCCGAGGTTGGGAGGTTCACCATACTCAGCAGCCTGAATACAGTCGGATACGGAATATTGCCAACCGCTAGATTGCAGATGCGACGATGCCGGACACTGGTGCTCAGGCCGGAACAGGCTCTGCCCAGTACGATGCTATCGGTCAGCCGTGCCACGAAGGATGCAGTTCGCGGGTAGAGTACACTGCGAGGTAAAGCCTACTGCACGTTACGCCATGACCTAAAGCTGAAATGGCCTGTGTAACGGGCCAGTACAAGAGTGGTAATTACGTTCGAGTGCAGAGTCAAACAGAGATGATCCCAAGTACAACGTGGTGCGAACCAGGTTGGCTCATCAAGGCGAGATGAGTGATCGATTAGGAAGGCGACAGACGAGCACGATGTTGCGGAGCGATAGAGCGCATGTAAATCATTGGTTTCAATCATGCACTTTACCATCATGCGTATCATTCGCGGTGGACGTATCATCAGGTTGCACAAAGCATCTAGCACATATATTGCCCCACGCTATCGCTTTCTTCTTTGGCTATAGTCTTACCACAATCAAATTGCTTTCACCGACCACCGCCACTTCTCAAACGCTCTCCATTCGTTCATCTTCTAGGACTTCATGGGCAATCATAGCTGGTTTCTGGCGCAGATACCTTTGTATCGATGTCAGAGGGAGACAAGCCGACGCAATGTTTGAACCTGGACGTGCCAATAGAGACTATCGCATTGCGCCCAACCGCAACCCATGTTATGGTACATGCTCTGCACACCAACCGAGATCACGATGTCAGATGATGGCATCTGGGACTAGAGGACTATGACAATGCGATCAACTTGAGCATAATGGCGCACGGAGGTTGGCCCCGAAACTGAGTCTCTCCTCAGTAATGCCAAAGGGTGGGATCTGTGCCCGATTCCTTTTCCTGCCCCATAGATGTTTGATACCTCCAGTGGCATCGTTGCTTCTCTCCAAATGTGGACGACGGGAAGGGAAAGTCATCAGCGGAACAAGCGTAAACCCACTTCCTTCTCGACAGCATACCCTTCTGGTGCCCATGTTTCACATACATCGTCGCTGCCGGCAAAAGCATTCGATGAGCGTTCTACACACAGGTGTCAGTAGCGGCTCCTCCACAGAAGAGGAGGAAAATTGGTACAAGAGACCGCTCTTTAGGGCAGGTTCACTGAATGTCACCTTGTACGTCGCACCCAAGGGCGGCCTTGTTCCTTTGACGGGACCTAACCTTTCGCATCCGTATAGCAGGGGTATGGCTTAGACTGGAGCATCCTGTTATGTCAAGTCAGAGACGATACAGCAACCGGACCTATAAACTGGCAAAGGCACTGACAACGCTTACATGCGGACCGTTCGTGGGCAGATTCTTAGCATTGTGCACTTCCGAATGGACCGAAAAGCACTACCTGTGGATATCATGGATAGCAAAGGTAACGCTGAACCGACATGTGCCATTGGAGAAAGTTTCGATTGAGGTTGAGATGTAGGGAGGCTGGGAGGCTAGTTGTCAAGGTACATGTAGATTATGCATAAACCGTCGCAACTCGAGCGCATCGTGATCGGCGACTTGCGCCGGACGGGGAATAGCAGATCAGCTGCTCCTTCTCTTCCTTGTTCATGCAGTATATTTCTGACACTTCCTATACACAGCCGCATCTCGTACGGTCGCGCAGCTTTTCTTGATCAGGTCCACCGTCTCGCAACGCTCTTCCGCGCCGCTGCAAGACCGGATTATTGCTCTATCCGCATCGCGCACGTCTTCAACGACGTTTCTTTCGTCCCGAGCGCTATTGAAGCCGCCGGATCAGCAACATATGTTCATAGAGGAGCTGGGTTAGTGTAGGTAGACGAGAGTGAAGATACAGCACGGGTCCAGCTGTAGGGGAAGTTAGATGTCAGGCAATTGATGTGATGACGCATGCCGTTGTTTGTGAGTAGCAATGCCAGCTTGTGCTACGGTCTGTTTCTGTGAGACGGGGCTGGGAATAGGGGAATGAAGGGGGATGTATGCGAAGAGATGCAGGTCAAGCAGCAGCGCAGATATGGGCCAGGAAAGGGTCGTTGGAGGGGAGATGAATTAGGACGCGGTGGAAATGGCTACCCGATGCATAGCAGGGACCGGGGTGGATTGATGACTACGTCTTAGCGATTGTTGGAGGAGTTGGAAGGGAGCTTGGGCGTGTCACGAGGATGCAGTGTGAACGCGCAACGTCTGGCAAGCGGTTGAAGACTGGTGTTGGTGGATATGTTGCAGCGGGCATGGCATCCTGCTGTTCAGATGGATGAAGGGGTCCAAGTGATCAGTAGAATGGTATAGTTTCCCACAGTGTACGATGTTCTCTGAAGGAGCTCTCCGGGGGTTGAAAGGCACGTCGTGCCAGTAAGGGAAGGGATGGAATTATACACCTTGGAGCGGGAGATGTACTTTTATGGCAAACTTCGAGGCATTGGTTGAAATACGGCTTCGACGGCACGTTTGGCTATCTGTCAAGTGGATTTGACCTCTATCACCCACTCCTCCCTTGGGTCGAGCCACCAGCAGTGTCCGGGATCGGACTCGTTCATGTTCCGGAAGTCGATCTTGCATTTTTGAAAGGCTTGTACAGGGTACAACCTAGATCTTCCCAGAGCACTGTATGGATTGACGTGGGGTATGCTTGACTCCAACGGGCGCGGTGTACAGCGCATGAACTCACAGGAGCTGAAGAGGATGGTTAGTACGGCAACTCTCGATATGGCATACGATTTCCATTCGTGCAGGAACATATCGCGATATTCGATGTCTGCGAATCAAGTCACAAACACGAACGGATCAGGTTCAGCAAGTTCGCAGCACGTTGCGTTTGACGTACGGATTGACATATTCTTCATAACGTCACACCTGAAGGCTTTTCCGAAGATTTTGCCTTCTGCTGACGCGCCAAGACTTAAATCTAAAATTCACCACCCAAGTCACACTTAGTGAGCAAACATATATTCGTCAGAGGTAGTTCGTGGTGGATCTACCTCGAAACAGACGCAACGTGATTCGTCATATGTCGGCGACGAGGAACCGGGAACTGTGAGAGATGAAATGCTAGGATTAACGCCACGAAGAGGAGGGCTCTCTGCTGTCGGGAAGATATGACAACGGCTGAAAACCCTGACTCACTGTTCGTCGAAGGATCGGAACTCAATGGTCTAGTAGCTCCTTCTATACCTCGGATTGCTTGTGATCAGTCGCAGAACCCAGACTAACGTACGTCGTGCGTGTGAAACCCTGCCAGTAAAGCTGCAAAGAAACCTATTTGAGAATAAAATCGGAAACGAAACAGCATGATTGCAGTTATTTCCAGCGACCTACAGTTTTAATCATTCGTCCACCCTCACCGTCACTCAGAGCGCTACCAAGGATTCTAGTTGTACGACTGCCTTAGGTCGTGCAGCGTTCATCGTAAACCATGTAATAGAAGACAGATCAGATGTGGCGCCTTGCAGTCGCATGGGGTCAAAGACCTAGATGAACATACCAGCGTCAGCTCACCACCGACATTCCTATATCTCCCGTCTCCCTTCACCGCGACTACTGCTCGGGCGCATCCAGTCAGGGTGTAGGCGTTCGGAATCTTAGCATCATCACCAAGACGGAGTAGTAACTGAAAACAGACATGTGTCAGGGTTGTTCGTCCGCATTGAATGACTGACGATACACACCTGGTAGTTCACCGCGGCATATTCGTTCGTTGAGAGTCACGTACTCGGAACTTGATTACACATCAAGAGGGACAATCAAGTGGGTACAGCAAAGCAGTATTCCAACGAGGCGAAAAGCAATTCGTGAAAGCAGCTTACCGGATTCACGTGATACCTGACCGCCTTACTTTCCAGGACCGTCACCAACTTGCTGATTCACCGATATGCTGTACTTTGACTTGTATATGGATTGTTACCAGGATGGTGACCAAGGGAAGGCAGGATGAGTATGAACTGAATGAAGATACAATGATAGATACTGATCAGCCTCGAGCCTGTTCTTGGGGCTGCCCGATCGTGCATTTTCCGCGCATCAGCTGTCTCTGACGTTCAGACCCGTCTTCGAAAATGTCTTGATGCAGAGGATCTAATCACAAACTTGCGGTCTCAAGCTGTAGGGTGGTTCCATGAGGTCCATCCTTGAATCTGCCCAAAGTTTGGGAGGCTACCGAGTACCCCTGCTGCCCAGCGGGACTTTCAGTCTGAAAGCTGTGTGAAACTGGATCCCGACA
>JASBWT010000073.1:0-11944 GCA_030039255.1 Naganishia friedmannii | reverse complement strand
AAAATCTAGTATTGCTACCCCTAACCCCTAACCCCTAACCCCTAACCCCTAACCCCTAACCCCTAACCCCCCTAACCCCTAACCCCTAACCCCAACCCCTAACCCCTAACCCCTAACCCCTAACCCCTAACCCCTAACCCCTAACCCCTAACCCCTAACCCTAAATATCTACCGTACGCTCAGAAGAAGCTTTGCGCTTCGCTGCATGTTTCGGTGTTCCTACCATCCCCTACCCCCCCACCTCTAATTAGCGGGCGACTTGGAACTTTGCTGTTGTAGCTTATGGGCGAGACCTATCATGAAATGTGGTCCTTGTTAGAGCACATGTTTTGTAACAAAACCTAGCTACCCATCTGAGTGTTTGTGGAGGTCGCGGTTCAGGTCGCGCGTTGCTTCCGCGAAAAAAAGGTCCTGGTGGAGCACATGTTTTGTAACAAAACCTAGCTACCCATCTGAGTGTGTGTGGAGGTCGCGGTTCAGGTCGCGCGTTGCTTCCGCGAAAAAAAGGTCCTGGTGGAGCACATGTTTTGTAACAAAACCTAGCTACCCATCTGAGTGTTTGTGGAGGTCGCGGCTATTCAGATTAAACCAGCAGCTTTCGCCCGCACATGTTTTGAAACAAAACCACGCTCCAGCTAGAGGGCCCTGGTCACATAGGCTACCCTTATATCATCATTGCGTTTCGGGTATGTTCCGTTGCAAAACCCCGACCTACCTAGGGCTGACTCGAGCAGCCGTTTCCAAATAGCTCGTGGTACCGATATGCATCGAGATACATAGCACAAGCCAGAAGAAATGTTCAATCAGAATACCCGAGAAAGACGACGGCGCCGCTCAATGATATATCTACCGTACGCTCAGAAGAAGCTTTGCGCTTCGCTGCATGTTTCGGTGTTCCTACCATCCCCTACCCCCCCACCTCTAATTAACACGCTCACCACTGCTATGTGAGCTGCTTTTTGCGCTAGCTAACAAAATGTGTCCCGACACGTTCACCACTGCTATGTGACCTGCTTTTCGCTCTAGCTCTAGCTGAGGACTCCCGATTGCATCAATGACGTCAGTTTTGCCCTCTTTTTGAAGTGGGCAGAATTGACGTCATAGGCCTACAGTCCCTGTCCAGAGTGGCCACGAAATGTGTCCCGACACGCTCACCACTGCTATGTGAGCTGCTTTTTGCGCTAGCTAACAAAATGTGTCCCGACACGCTCACCACTGCTATGTGAGCTGCTTTTTGCGCTAGCTAACAAAATGTGTCCCGACACGCTCACCACTGCTATGTGAGCTGCTTTTTGCGCTAGCTAACAAAATGTGTCCCGACACGCTCACCACTGCTATGTGAGCTGTTTTTTGCGCTAGCTAACAAAATGTGTCCCGACACGCTCACCACTGCTATGTGAGCTGCTTTTTGCGCTAGCTAACAAAATGTGTCCCGACACGCTCACCACTGCTATGTGAGCTGCTTTTTGCGCTAGCTAACAAAATGTGTCCCGACACGCTCACCACTGCTATGTGAGCTGTTTTTTGCGCTAGCTAACAAAATGTGTCCCGACACGCTCACCACTGCTATGTGAGCTGCTTTTTGCGCTAGCTAACAAAATGTGTCCCGACACGCTCCAGCGCCTATCTTTCGTGAGAACCTCCGCTTGGTACAAATCTGATTCAGCCGTTTTTCGGTACCATTACATCCTAACCCTGCCAACCCTTACCCTCGTAATTAGCCCATTCCTTAATAACCCCTAACCCCTAACCCACTCTTTCGAAAGATCATAGGGATACTCTGGCCTGAGTCATCTTATTAAGTAGCTAAGATAACACTATCGTTGTAATAGGATCCTAGCACATTTATACTTACCGAGTTATGAAAGACAATACTTGTAATTACATTAGGTGAAAGACAAGCGTAGCTAGTCTTTGAGAAGTCTTGCAATCAAACTACCTTCGTGATTAAAGGTTAATCAAAGAGTGAACCATAATTCATAAGAGCTATTACAAAAGAAGAGATCTGACCCAGTATATATAGGTATCTGGACTGGGCAGTTTGACGGTACACAGCTCTATAGTACAATGTACTAAGGAGAATGTACCAAGTACAAAGGTATATGGTAGAAAGTATTATGTGACTTTGTACTTGCATTGACTTGTCTGACTAATATTGCGACTGTCTATGGTACAATAAGTAGCAAAGCATAGTATCCTAGACAATCGGACTTGGTGAGGTGTGAGTATTGCGCGAGCTTAGGGTTCTGCGTGAAGCATCAGAGGCGTATCAGCTAATGCTCGAGTGGACCCATACCATCTAGGCTCTTTGGAGCTATCGCCCCACCCGGACCTTCATACTTCAGTATTGTACGCGGAGCTTGCCGACAATGTTGTAGTATGAATAAACGTCTTGCCTACTCGTTGCAAAGCAGTAGATGGCAGGTAGATTTTCGGGGTGCGGCAAGAAAGATTCATAGCAGTAATGTTGTTCGTCTCTCCTAACGTGCCTCTTGTCTAAAGAAACATGCATAATGACGAGAGTCAATTTGGAGCAAGTGAATGTAATTCGAGCACGCGGGCTAAACTCAATATTCATACATCACGCTGGTCGGATGCAATTCAGTGGCTTGCCTATTGAGCACGTGTCATCCTGCGGAGTCAATGTGTGAGTGGTAGCTAGGGGTTCTTGAGGGGTTCCTTTTCAAGGACTGGTCACACAAAGGAAGTCAAGATCATCGCCTTCAGTATGAGCTCAAATGCAGCATTTAAGCATTGCCAGGCATAATCGTGGACATGACATGTCAACGAATTAGATCTAACAGCACCTAACATAATGAGCCAACTCACCAATTACTCCTTGTGCCCTTCAGAACCAACGCTAACCCTTACCGCGGCCACTCCGAGCGTCTCTTGCCCCTCACTTAGAGCGACTGGTGAATCGGGAGCATCAGGAGGGACACCCTACACGGATGCAGTAGTCTCAATGTTGCCCTCGTACCATGCAGCCTCGGTTCCGAAAGACCGTGGTATGTTGCTCACCATCACTGATCCTCAGGTCTTGTCGAAACACGACGACGCTTCTGCGGATTCCGCCGGTTCGCTCATGGCTGGTATTGCCATCGGCTATTGTGCTTTATGTGTGCTTGATCGATATACGGGTCGCGAAAGCCCAGACTGTCCCATCATGTGCGAGTCTCACGTCTCAATGTATCTGGGATGGAGACACGGTATGCTCACAGGCCAACCAGTGACCGATAGCGCGGATTGCTCTCGAGAGTTATTCGCTGGTGTCGCAGCTTGTGTGACTTGTATAGGCCTTGATGTTGCTGGCTATGAAGCGCACTCGGACAGTATGTGTCATTTGTGCAAGATGCTCCTTCCATATGGAGGCTTTGCTTTCTTTCATCGAGCTCTCAAAAGTTCTGGACCAGAAGGAAACTGGCTGATGGAGGCAGTCGAGGGTAAAGGTAGTGAATCCGACAACCGTTAGCATAGAGTAGCACCGGTAGTCTACCTGTCAGTCAGTATAGTGCTAGTACAGAAGCTTATGACATCAAATGCTTTGCGAACTTAATCACACCTCGAGCACTCAGTGCGACTTTAGACCCTGACCCACCTTACCACAATCTGCTACCATCCGTAGTGCAAGCTTACCTAGGGATTAGGCGTGGGTTTACCATAGTTCGTCATACTTAGGGATTGGGGGTTGAATCAGATAGAAGCATTGGAACTACATATACAATTGGGGCCTGGTATAGAGGAAAAGAACTTAGAAATACTGTCCGCGGGTGCGGAGTACAACAAGTATGCGCTTAGAGATCGAAAGACTTGGCTCTGGTACTCAAGAAGATAACAGACAATTGTTCACAGAGCTATATATGTAATGAGGGTTATAGGTAACCCCTTTCTAACCCCCTTTTGGACTTTTGTCAATAAGTGCGCTTTTGTACTTGGAAGACTTCAATTCAGGTCAAGCAGGATTTTGTCACTTCCTGGTTAGGTCGTTTTTATTTTGTGCTCGGGCGGCGGCTGAGTTGCAAGTTTGGACTTTTGCGTCTTTTGCACTTTTGTACTTAAAGAATATTTAGGGGAAGGGGTTTGCCATAGGTCTCTACACTAATTATACAACAGGGTAAAAGCACTTGATAATCTGGAAACTATAGTCTAGGAGAAGGATGAAAAAGATAGGCACTCTATAGCAAAGTGGTTCTTGCTAGCTGGCTGGTGAACCGAGTATTGATAATGTGTGTTCAGAATCGAACGCTGTCGGTTTTTAGAGTACAAAGCTCTTTGCTTTGGCTCCTTAGTAGAATAAGAGACAGTTGTTGGCAGAGCGTTGAAAAGGCTGAAGGAGTGACTGATGACTAAGTAGGCGTGGCCCTGATCCGCAGGTTTGGTTGGTAGGACTTGGGGCGGAATATGGACTGAATCTCGAGTGGCGAGCGAGGCGACCGTGATGTCGTACTCGTGGTTCGCTAAGCCGGAAGCCTCGGAGCCGGTGACGCGAAGGTCGTTTCGTCGGTTGATGTCGGCGATGTGGGGCTCCACCGCGATTCAAACACCGTCTGCCGTCTCGAGCGCGCGTTTGATAGCATACTTGACTTGCTCAGCTCGTGCTGGGCGACAAACCAGGGTGTGCCCTTCTTGCACACTTCGGCGTGTCCCGCAATGTTGAGGATACCTCAGATGGAACATACCGCCGATCCAGGGTGTGAAGTCCGATGGTGCAGCGCCGCGGAAACTTCAAAGTCCGTCAGACGCAAAGCCTGGTAAAATGGAATCACAGGAAGCCACTTTGTGTCTCAAAGCTTGGTACGCCTTGCCAGAGAGATCAGGTAAGACCTTGAAGGATCTCACAAATGTAGTCGATACCTGCACCAGAGAGCCCACAGCCCGCTGTGAGCGCCTACAGCCGCCCGTAGCTGACGTGGAGGTGAAGGATGACTTGGTTTGACTCAATTTGCCATCAACACCACCTCGTCCAAGGGGCCTCAAGAGAGATAGTTGTCGCCACAGTGGCAAAATATGACTATATAACATGTCGTTCTCCAAGGTTCTTTGCCCACCCGCCTCGAACCTTTGGAGGGGACACATAGTAACTCGATTACCGATCACTCCAGGCTCGTAACAAGATGAAAGGATTAGCTAACCTCGAGTCAAGTACTAACATCAAGTGAGAAAAGTATTGGTCGCTAAGACAGGTAAGCATTACATAACAACTGCGTGGTTTCGAGGATGTTCTAGTTATAGGTCTGGGCTTAGGAGGACATTTGTCTCCGACAAGTTCTAAGATTCTGAACGTAGGTTCAGAAGAGGTCTAGCCTTTAACATGCGGGAACCCGGAGTGCCCTTCATTTCGGTTTGCGTCGTATCGAGGTGGATTCAAAGCGAAATGGCTAGTACAAGAGTGTCGTCGGACATTAATTGTGAGAGCAAAAGTGGGCCTTGAAGAGCCGCACTATCATGCTGCTAGGTAGATGGTCGCTCAAATCGCTGCCTGGGGGACACCAACGCTATATCGATATTACTCTCGAGGATCGCCGGATGCACCTCAGTATTCTCTATACTGCAGCTCCGTCCTAGAAAATTCACGCGCCTGGTTTTGATCTTGGTGACGATTACGAAGAAGGGGGAGGGGAGAGGACAGAGGGTCAGGGGCTAGATAGCTCCTTCGGTGACTTGGTTCGCGCTGGCCGACGCCATAGCACCCCAGTTCCGGATTATGAATACGTTGCGCGCTGATGTGGTACTTTGCTTCCGCGTCAGTTTCTCCTTCTTCTTCTTCTAGTAGACGGGCCTAGACAGCCAGATCGAGACTCTGTCCTTGGGAATGGAGGGAATATCATTACAGCAACTGTCAGATATAATGTCCTGCGCGCATTTGTTTCTCACTTTTTGTACCCTGAATGAAGCGGGTTTTCTTAGCGGGTTCATTACATAATACAGCTTGGCAATTGAGCGCCGCGCAAGGGAAATCCCAACCTGTGGCCTAACCCGCAACACCGCCGTAGATACAACCGTGTCTTGTATACTGCTATATTCTTGTTGTTACTACGTGCTGCCTATGCACGTCACAGAGCCTACATCGTCTTAGGATTGCACATTCGCGAGTGATACTGTATCAAGAATGGACAACCCGCCCGCTCGCAACACCACCTCGTCCATCGACTGCCGGCACCAGATGGGGCATAGACAGCACATCAACAAGGATCCGTATCCGGTTAGTCTGCCAGCCAATTCCTTGAAACACTCTCCATCGTTTGGGCTGACCACGCCAATGATGCTTCGACAGGATGTCGATCTTGATACCGAACATTCTCTCTTAGCCGCTCCTCCTCCGGCAAGTGCCCCTCCTGCTCGAAAACCTCCTCTCCCGGCGACAGGATCAAAGACCCCCCCAGCGCGAAAGAAAAAGGGTAAAAGCGTTGCCGCTGAGGGTACGTCTTGTGTCGCTACTACTGGCGTCGAATGAATTGACTACTGGACTACTCATCTCACAACTTTAAACGGGGACAGTACTTGGATTTTTCGCGTGCGGTACTTCGATCTCAAGTGGCAAAGCGAAAATTCCAAAGCGAAACCCGCCGGCATGATTGCTATCAATGTGCGAACCTTCCGAATGCCAGACGAAATGACACGATCCGACCTCTGCGAGAGGCTCACCCAGCTTTACGCCCTCAGTTTGGCCGACGATCGCGGAGACCAAGACGATGTACGTGCGGATGACAGTGAGGGGGAGGAAGAATTATACAATGAGGATGGCAATACCGGACCACCTGCGAAGAAGCGTCGGATAGTGGAAGACGGGAGAGGGAACGCACTGCAGAAGCATGATATCACATACGCCGTTAGTACTTGTATACGGCTCGGCCCCTTCGTTCACCGCTGATTCCGAATAGAACAGGTCGGTAGGACTCCGAAGAATTGGACGACGGTCGACTTCAGAGAAGAGGGTGAATTCCGAATCTTGATAGACTCGCTAGACAAAGCTGGGATCATGTGGCTGCAAATCTATGAGAGGAAACCAGTGCGTACCGCCATAGTTTCCTTGATCGTTCACAAATCCGGCTTCGCGACTCTAGTCCAACTGGGTTGCCCCTTCGGTCAAGAAAACGGTTTCTGAGGGTACCGTCCGACATGCACAAAAACGGACCGAACCGAATCCCGTAGGCATCAAGTTACCGTCGAATACCGCATGCGGGCTGACCTACCTTTTCTTACAGGCGAGTATTGCGCAGAAAGCGAACGACTTTGCCTTGCAGCTACGGGAAAGGCATGACTGTGGGAGTCGTGGCATACCATGGTGATATCTGCTTCAGCCGAATAACGTCCACGTCTCGATGAATCACGGACATATTCTCATTTGGGCGAATCATCTTGTGAGTCTGGATCGCCTCGCAACCGCTTCTCCCATTGACTGCACCTGTCGTAATAGGCCAACCCAGCTTCGAGACATGACGACCTTGATGTACCACCGAATACACGAGAATTTGGCTTCGCGCGCCAGAGTAGTGCACGGAATGATGCCCTTCAGTCCTCGAGTCGACCCGTCACGCTTTCGGATCTTTCATTCCTACGCCAACCCTCTCTAGCTCTGTCTGCGTTTTCGGCTACATGGTACGTTCAGGCAACATCTGCTGGGCTGCCAAGCATATTCAGCGTTTCTGCCCACGAAGATCATGCCATTCTCCGGATGCGAACTGCAGGACCGCACATGTCACTAGAGCAGTTCTGTTCATGTAAAGTCGGCGCTGGAACAGCAGGATGTTCATGTTCCCGAAGACCTTGACCAGCTTCCGTTCGAGTTATATCGGAAGCCTGAGGAGGAGAACGGACTCGGCCTAAAGATAGGCTCTGCGTTCAGATTAAGTAAGGCGATGGTAGTATGGAAGCGAGGACATGCATCGTGGACGGAAGCGGACGCAGCAGATGTGAGATCAAGGAGTAGCGATAAAGTAAGGCATAAATCAGTCAGAACGAATTGGATGACTGTATATCACATCGATCGTGTCAGTCTACAACGTAAGCAGAGTATCTAATCCATTTGACACACTTCTCCGCCGTGATGGTCTGATCGGCGGCCCACAGTATATCACCGATGGGATTGGTGGAGTGCAGAAAATCCGGTTTTGGCCTCATAAAGGCTTTCAGAGCGGAGAAATATTCTTCGATGGGATGAAAATCCGGCGAGTAAGGAGGAAGGAACTCGAGCCGGCACTCTGTTCTAATCCTGGATCAGTAACACATTCAACAACATAGCTATGTAGACATACCGCTGTCCGCGAACAGCTTCTCTATGTCATTCCCCTTATGAATTCCACAGTTATCTAACACAAGCACAGGTCTGGGCCCCGGATATGGCGTCATTAGAGGGAGCTGGCGCAGCCAGTCAACTACTGTCATTTGAAGATACAGGAGATTACTTACCACGGACAGCTTGAGAAATTCGACGAAAATTTTATACGTTACGGAACCCTCTACAACATCCAACCCAATGTACCCATCCATCGTCATCGCGGGCAAGATGCTATATCTGCGAACAACGAGACGTAATGATGAAGTAGTTTGAAGTACACACCTTTCTCCCCGCACAAAAGGGACAGCCACTACCGCCTGACGCCCTTCACTTTCCATCCATACGACCTGATCATACTTCGCTCATCTTTGGAGCACTCGTCTGTCCACACGGTTTGCTCGACCCCATGCTCCAGCATCCTATCCAAAGATATACGCGAGGATTCGGAACGCTCTGACGCCGTTTCCTTCACCTTCTTGTAAGTGAGGTCCGATCGTTCCAACGTTCGTTCAATCGTCCTGAATGACAGCGGGTATCCCAGTCCTTAAACGTACTCTTGAATCGCACGAAAGGTCATGGTAGCATCGTTGTGTAACAGATGGAGAATGTAGTCGACGAGATCGCGGCTATAGATTCGCGGTCTGCTTTTGTTCGATTTGTCGAACTCTAACGTTCCGATCGGCTCCATCCGTTTCGAGGACCTCTTGATCGTTCTCTCACTGATGCTTTTTATTGCCTAATCCAAAAACGCAGTTTTGCACGTCAGCTATCGTAGAAAGAGGCAAACTACCGATGTCTGGCATATCTGAGAGAACCTGTCGTTGGGGAGTTGAGGATCAAGGTAACCATTGATTGCGTAACGGTGTTGGTTGATGTGGATCGCACGATTGGACATGGTGAGGGGTCAAGCGGAGAGTGTGTAGGGAGAGCCAGAACGCCGAAGTAAAAGAGCGAGATGCTGAAGAGCATTACCTTCATACATGACGACCTATAGGGCGTTTCAAATATATGTCATCTCCGGCTGTCATTTACAAATTTCATCTCGAGATGACAGGACAGATGAAACGGCGCTAAAACCCCCAGCCAAACCAGGTGACAGGCCAGAGATAGATCACCCAGCCGAAATCGCCATGTCAACTAGAGTTTGGCTTTGTCATCTCTGATTTTTGCCAAAAATAGGCGCATCGATCACTGTCGCTCTTCATGTGACAGCAATCATGAGATTGAGCCGGTTGATGAAGGTGAGGGTACCTCGAGCTCATTCTGGCGAGCATACCAGCACATACTGACTAGACCGGTCAGCAACGCTCATCCAGCCTCAGAATGTCGCTCGACCAACAATCCAGAGGACCACTCCCCCTGGCACCCGCTCGAAACGCGGCCGAATCGAGCAGTATGCCGCCGCCCCCTCTTGAACAATCAAACATACCCATGTCGCAAGCCCCCTTCAACCAAAGTTCGCCTCCCAATGGATTCCGAGTAAGTGGTATCAGTCCAGTACTGCACCTGAAAGGCTTCCCTGAGCTTATTCAACGTTTCTGCGCTGGTCTTCGCTAGATCTCTGGCTACACCGCCGTCTCTAGAGCGCCCCCAACGTTCTTATCGCCTTTGTCTGGCCACATGCAGTCCTCCATGCCCGGAAGTCACTCTCACGGCACCATCATCTTCTCGGCACCTGGATCCAGCCAGCCCATATCATCAGGGGTATTTTGACCTGCCGATCTGTTCGCCCGAGATGCGACACCACTCGAATGGTCACCATCACCGCCTCCCCCCTTGCGTCCGCCCGCCAGTTCCGATACGACAACGTGAATCACGGCCCACAGCGGTGAAATTTCGACCGTCGAAGGTTGTCATACAACCGCTATGAAATCCAAGCGAGGCCGAGGAGGTTCGAGAGGAGGTGCGAGAGGAGGTGCCAGAGGAGGTGCGAGAGAGTTTCAATCGAACAAGACTGGTGGATCCTCCGGCCGCGATTACAGCAGATGGGATAAGAAGCGGGATGACGGGTTGACTCCCGAGACACGTTTAGTGGATTGGCTGGCGATAGGTGGATGGAAGCAGTGGAAGGATGCCAAGTCAACTGGGCACAAGGATAGATGTTATATCGCAATCAACAATCACCTCGAAGAGGAAGGATTCGAACCTCGCACGAAAGACAGCATTCTATCGAAGATCCGTACTCTTGAAGACAGTTTCAAGAAGGCCCTTACGTGGATAAATAGCACCGGTTCAGGCAGTTACTCCCTCGATCCTGACGAGGAGGATGACGGTCGGTCGCCTTACCAACGAGAACTTGACAAAAGGTGCAAATACTACTAGCGGCTTGTCCAAGCTTTCGGAGAACGCGGATGTATCATTCCCAAGCGAATACACTCGAATCTCAACAATCTCAATACACATGAAACCCGAGAACTCGAACACGACATCGAGTGCGCACTGGGTTTGAAGAAATGGGAATTCGAGGAAGATGAAGAGATGGAAGATCACGATGAGGAGGATGAAGAAACACAGGCAGAGACAGGAGGGTTGGAGACTCCGACACCCGGTCAAAACAGGGGGAAAAAGAGGATCCGGTCAGAGCAGGCCAGTAGCTCCGGTCGATCAACGCGATCCATGGGAATTGTCAAATCGGAGGATATCAGCAGCTACTTGGCTAGCAAGGGAGACTCGGAAAAACGTCGACTCAACATCGAGGAGAAGAAACTCAAGATCGAGAGCAAGAAAGCTCGACTAGAAGGCATTGCTATGTTGATCAAGGCGGGAGTGAGCCTGGAGGATGCGAAGAAAACTTGGGACGAAGAACAAGAGACAGAAGACGATGATTGATTGCTTTCCCGTGAGTTTGGCTGACACTACATCTCCAAGAACGACTTGTAACCAGTCCTTTCAGCTCCGTCTCTCAACATCTCCCTCACGCTATCGTCCCTCTCTAGATCCTCTTCTCGCTGCTGGTAACCAAGGCCGTCCAACGCTGTCCCGGTTTCCTCTTCGTATCGCCTTCTATCTGCCGCATTCGAGCTTCGTAGCCTGTCCATGGTCGCAAGCATGCCTTCCATTCCGCCTCGGTCGTCCCAGAAATCATCATCATGTAGCTGTTCCATCAAAAAGTTGTGCAATATTACGCAACATTGGATCCAGATGTTTGCTCGAGCAAGATCCTTCTAGTTGTCGATCTGGATCGGAAAACCTTTCAAGCTGGAGAATCTACCTTTGAGTAGACCGAAAGTGTGTTCGATCGCCATACGGCAGTGCGATAGATGATAATTCCAAGTTTCCTTGAATTTTGGCAATGTTTGCCCTGGTTGACGATCATAGGGGACGATTACGTGGCGCATCACCCTATAGCCCCCATCAGCGACGATATACTGGCCGGTTGAGAAAGTGCCCTTCTCTAAGGCCCGAGGAAGCAATGCCAACTTTGAAAGATATTCAGCATGACTGGAGAATGAGATGCCACATTCCTAAACTCACTGGGGACATATCAAAGATGCGTTGATCGTTTACCGCACCTGGCCAGCCCGTAATAAGAGTCCGAATTCGCTTGGTATCGTCGCATATGGCCATGATGTTCAGGGCATAGCGGCTTTTGCGTGTATAGTAATCGTTTGCTCCGTCTATACCTGGTCGTTGTTCGATAGGTATCAGGCTTCCGTCCATCATTGT
>JASBWT010000072.1:0-12251 GCA_030039255.1 Naganishia friedmannii | reverse complement strand
TCATCATAGGCAACGCCACCTAAGTCACGTTCCAAACTGCACTTTCCCTTCTGGTAGCATTGGGCTGCAATGCTGTTCCCACATTTGCCAGGTACGCCATACCGTTGTTAAGCTCGCCGTTCTCCATCGTTTGCGTTGAAACACCATGGGACTGGCGCTGTTCCACATGCTCGCCCTGGCGTATTCTCATGACGCTGAAGTCATCGCCGGCTCTGTTCATATAAGCCTCTCCGTCCGCTACCTCATCATCGAAAGCCGAGAGTTCCCAGTTGACTGGAGAGCTACCAAGACGTGTGCCATCCGTATCAGACGTTCCACGTGGCGACGATGCGTACGAGAGAATTGAATTCACATGTTGCGCCTGGTAGTTGTTCGGCAGCAGTTTCGCGCTGCCTGATCTGGGGCTGGTGAGGGTATGGGTCACAGGCAAATCGCTGCCGTTCAGAATCGCTCGTCGTGGATGGCTGTAATTGATCACTGGAAGGGTGGCAGAATCATCCCTTTTCACTTCATCCTTCCAGAAAAGCTGATCTGCAATATCGTCGTCCGAGTCCAAGTTGCGTGAGGCCTCTCGCCACAGTTGACTGGGTTCGACCGGAGCTGACGGACTACCTGCGGCGGTGGTTGTTTGCAGCGTTTTCAGCAATACGGAACCGAACCAGTAGTATACATAACCCTAAACCCCTAACCCCTAACCCCTAACCCCTAACCCCTAACCCCTAACCCCTAACCCCTAACCCCTAACCCCTAACCCCTAACCCCTAACCCCTAACCCCTAACCCCTAACCCCTAACCCCTAACCCCTAACCCCTAACCCCTAACCCCTAACCCCTAACCCCTAACCCCTAACCCTCAAGCAGCCGGTAAGCGACGACGACTCCCGGCCAACAACATTCCGTTCACTCCATTGGTCTTCACCGTCGGAGGAATGATGGATGACGACACGGCGAAATGTCTCAAGGCGTGGCAGTCATCAGTCACTCCTTCAGCCTTCTCCACCCTTTGTCAACGACTGTCTCTTATTCTACTAAGGGCCAAAGCAAAGTGCTTTGTACTCTAAGTACCGACCGCCCTTGACTTTGGATACACCTCAGCAACCCTCGCCTCACCAGTCAGCTAGTAGTAACGAGTTCACTATAGAGTTTCCATCTTTTTCATCTCTCTCTTAGACTATAGTTTCCCGTTCATCAAATGCTTTTACCCTTTTGTATGATTAGTGTTGAGACCTATGGCAAACCCCTTCCCCCTAACCCCTAACCCCTAAACCCTTTTTCACCTCTCTCTCAGACTATAGTTTCCCGTTCATCAAGTGCTTTTACCCTGTTGTATAATTAGTGTTGAGACCTATGACATCCCCTACCCCTAACCCCTAATGCATTGTTCTAGCCTATCTAGACGATGTTTACATCCTCAGCAAAACCGACGAGACCCTGGCCGAGGTCGAAGACTTCTTCAAGGTAACTGGATCTTCGCTGAAGCTGAACCGAGAGAAGTCGTTCATGTCGTCGGTCATCGATATCAACATCAACGGCCTCAAGATACTTGGCTCCTGCGTGGGACCCTCTTGGGCAAGGAGACTTTTTCTCAAAGACAAAGTCGCCGAGCTCGAGACAAAGATCGACAAGCTAGTCGACGTCCCTCATCAACACGCGCTATTGCTACTCCGACAGTGCATGCAGCAGGATCTCCGGCACCTTCAACGTTGTCTTGTGACCGATGATATCCCATTGGAATGGGAAAGGCTGGACTCTATCATATGGAGAGCCGCTCTTCGACTCCGAAGTTCGTCTGATCCGGCTGAATCCTTGCGGCAAGACGAGACGATTATGTCACTTCCGGTCAAGATGGGCGGCTTAGGACTGCTGTCTTATAAGACGTGTGCTCCTCTTGCTTACGCAGCCGCCTCGGAAACCTCCGACAAGCTGCTCGAACCTCTCCTCGGACCTCCACCGATAGCTCCGATGCTGAACGATCCCGAGGATCCGGAGTCAATCTCACCTCAGCGAATCCGATGCGGCAAAGCTTTCGAAGCGCAACAAGAAGCACTTTTTCACACACTCGACGACCACCAAATAAAAACCGTTCTCGAATCGGCGTCGGGTTTGGGTAGAAAGTGGCTTTCTGTGATTCCGTTTCACCAGGCTTTGCGGCTGACGGACTTTGAGGTTTCGGCGGCGTTGCACCATCGGACTTTACACCCTGGATCGGCGGTTTGTTCCCTATGTGGTATCGTCAACACTGCTGGACACGCCGAAGTGTGCAAGAAGGGCACACCCTGGTTTGTCGCCCGACACGAGCAAGTCAAATACGCTATCAAGCGAGCGCTCGAGACGGCAGACGGTGTGCGAGTCGCGGTGGAACCCTACATCGCCGACACCAATCGTCGAAACGACCTTAGAGTGACTGGTTCAGAGGCATCCGGCCTTTCAAACCACGAATACGACGTCACAGTCGTTTCGCTTGCCTGCCGAGACTCTGTCGAGACCCACATTCCGCCCCAAATCCAACCCATCAAATCTGCGGAACGTGGTCACGCCTACATCAAGAAGTTCCTCGATAGTCAAGCGGCCGGTAAACGAAAGCGACTCCCGGTCAACAACATCCCATTCACTCCCTTGGTATTCACCGTTGGAGGAATGATGGATGACGACACGGCAAAGTGTCTCAAGGCGTGGCAACAATCGGTTACGCCTTCAGCATTCTCGACGCTCTGCCAACAACTGTCTCTTATCCTGCTAAGAGCCAAAGCAAAGAGCTTTGTACTCTAAGTACCAACAGGCTTTGACTCTGGACACACTTCAGCAACACTCTCCTCACCAGTCAGCTAGCAGTAACGACTTTACTATAGAGTTTCCTCTTTCTCAGTTTTTCCTTTAGACTATAGTTTCCCGATTATCAGTGCTTCTACCCTGTTGTATAATTAGTGTTGAGACCTATGGCATCCCCTACCCCCTAACCCCTAACCCCAACACTATGGTAAAAGCTATGGTCACATGGAGTTGTCGAGATAGAAGCTTGACTCAGTCGCTGGACTTGCTGCTGACGGCATTAAATGAGCCAATACTTATAAAGTTTGATTCTTGCACAGACCTTAATCTCTTAGGCATGGGAAGATGTTGCCGGCGAGTGCAACTAGCGATCATAAATTACCCACATTGACAGCTGTACAGCGAGAGGGCGAGCTATAACATGAATATACATCTGCAAGGGTACGTGAAGTCCGCTGCACCTCTGGATTCATAATCATCTACCTACTCAAACAACGCTCAGGCGTCCTATCAGTGCCAGTGGACTCTCGAATTCATCGTAGTTTGAAGGATGCTATGAAGACATGATGGCGATCTGGGCAGAGCGACTCGGGAGTCAGGTCCCGTATCTGCTCGTGGATATCAACCGTCGTGTAAGAACTTCGTGTGATGCAACTCAACATGGACTGGGCATAACCTTAAGAAGACCTATCGTACGACGAGTTCAGCGTCCTCCACCTACCACCAATATAGATTGTGGAACATGGAAAGATTTACCTGGGGAGGAATCAAGACACTGAAGTTTAAATCAGAGAATCAGAAGTGATGCCTACGATGCGCAGCTCACAGCTAGTCGGCAATGGTCTCGCATAGACCTGAGTTTCTTTGAAGGAGTTTCCGAAGACAGTGCGTATGACTTTATGTTCTATCCGTAAATAAGGTTGGAGAACATCGCCGAGTTATCATACACTAGATGTTGCTTTGAGGAATAGACCAGACCAGCTTGGAAGCTAGTTAAAAACATACCAGTGTATGTCGAGTACTGTCGAACCGCATATTGCAGTCAGTAGCCGTCTTCTATGACTGTAGCGATACGACGAATCCAATTTCCTCGGTTTGACCAAGGGCATGCTCCCCGGCAGGCATCCACAGGTACCAAACGTGTCAAATATGTTATATCCAAACCTCCCGATGTATCACTGACGTTTATCAAACAGTTATGTACTGCCTGCTGGCTACTGTCTGCTGAATTCACAGCCTACGACCCTGCTGCCTACTGTCTGCTTCGCTACTGCGCTGCTATCTGCGGAATTTTCGCGCATGCGCTACTTATGTCATCTTCCGCGTCTTATACCAGAGTGGCCAGACAATGTGTCCCGACACGCTGACCACTGCTATGCCCCCTGCTTTTCGCTCTAGCTAGCTAACCAAATTTGTCCGGACACGTTTAAGCGACTTCCTTTTCATGAGAACCTCCGCTTAATACAAAGCAAGTACAGCCGTATTTCGGTACAATTACGTCCTAACCTTGCCAATCTAGCCCATTCCTTGATGACCCCTAACATTGGTATACGTCCTTGATAACTTTCTAGCTTTTCCAAACATCGCTGAGTGGCCTTGCGCGTCGGCGCATCCCGTTCTGGCACAGTGCATCACTGGGCGCGTCAACGGGAATACGGGTTTGCCGCGGTTCGCCGCGGTTCGCCAGACCGTACGTGCTTGGTATGGTGCAGGAAAGATGCTCAGAGTCGAAGTGATCACCTGCACCCCCTTGCACGTATAGAACATAATGCCGAGCGGACGGAAAGGAGGTGCGAAATAGGCCGTGCGCATAAAGTCGGTGACACGGCCGATTTGTTGTTTTTAAGGGACTATTTATGCGCCCTATAGCGCATGCGCTCCCCAGTTGCCCCTCCCCCAGCTCCTCCCCCCCCCCTCTCAACCCGCCACCTCATGTATGGGCGGATCTGGTCAAATTAGACCCAAATCTGGCGTGCAATCGAGGGTCTAATAGACATCCCTCGTCAGCCAAATCATGTCTCGAGATTACAGAGCTTTTACAAGTGTAACGGCAAGCGAGCAAGGATGGCCGGGTCCTCGACAACGATTCCGGCGGCTGCTCAACCTATTTCATTGGACTATGGTGTGGGAGATCAGAGAATCAAGGTGTTGAATGTGTCGAGTGGCATCTATTGTAAGTAAAGAACTATGTTGTTCTGAGTAATGCCGTTCGACTGGCGTATAAAACTGACGTTGTGATAACACTCTAGCTGGGCGTGTATGTATATATCCCTCGGCTTGCAGACGACAGCGAATCCAAGCCGTAGCAACGTTCCACCAGCATATCCAAACTATTATCTTACCGCTCTCGGACAGCAAGGCCTGGTTGTTTTTTGATATTGATCTTGCAAAGTTACACAGGATCGCAAACGGCACACGTATGCCACTTTTCAGGCGACACATTACAAGCAAATGGGCATGGTGGGTGTATCAGGCGGAATGAATACGATGAATCGGCACAGGAACATCGCATCAAGTCGAGCTGTAGGTGTGATGAACACAAGTGAGCCGCATTCAGCTTGTCGAGTAAACTAAATCTGACGAACTTGATCAGGAACAGGCGTAGATCACGAACCCTGGCCCAGACTCCGCAACGAGCATTACCATCTGCAATAAATGTATGAAACAAGTTTAATCCTCATTTGAACTTATGACTACTTGTCGCGATACTCACTCATTTCGGACTTCCAGGTATCCCTTTATGTCAGTCATGCAAACTCAGCTTAGAGGTCGCATACAGGGAATGACGAGCTAGTTACGAACGAGTCGACAAGCTCGACAGCCAGGTAACATTAGGGACTTCATGGTAGTATTAGATAACTCACTTTAAATGCTCAAACACAAAAACATTGAGAAAGGTGAGCTGGACCGCGCGCAGCGCCGTGTGGTGTGGTATGTAACCAAAAGAAATTATGTACATGGCTAAAACCGAAATAAAAGAGATCAATATCATAGAGCATCGTGAACATGGCAAGACTTACGGGTGTCAGGAGGAAGATGCACCAGTACATAGCCAACCAGAAGCGAAGCGCCGTCACCTCTTGAGCGACACTAAGCACAGGAAAGGTGTTAGATTGCTCCTCTTCGTGCACAATGATCATCATGCCGTGGTTGGTGAATGTTCAGAGACTGGAATACCGAATACGAATCCGTGCATATCAATGACCGCGAGTGATGGATATGCGAAGAAGAAAGCTGAAAAATAGCGAATCGCTGATTTGAGTGGAGATTGGAAATCTTTCGAATGCAAGCTATACGACACATAAGCAAAGCATCAGGGCTCATGAGACAAGACTTTCGGGCACACGGCGCCTCATAGTCCATACCGCACCGTCGCAAATCGCAGGGTTTCAAACACATCGAGGGTCGAGGGTACTCCTGGTAAGAAGTAAGAACTAGCAATCAATGAATCGGTCTTATCATATACGTGTTATTAGACGGAAAGAAGCGATTCGACAAGAGTTCAACTCACGCTCACAGTTTTATTTGAGGAAAGCGGGTGACTGCGGTAGACTTGAGGTTGAAAGAGCGGACAATAACTGTTGTGAGAATCATGGTGAACGATCATGTACAAAAAGGGCTGCAACGACTTGCATACTTTACCTTTGGCAATTAACCCGGTATGCTAGAGTTTGGAAGTAAAACCAACGGTCAATGATACGGCAATCTCACAATCCCAATCGACATTACCTGCGTATTCCCTAGACTGTCCACATCTTCCAATTGTTACCAAGTCGTGAATGCGCGGTGAAGCCATCAGCCATCGGGACAGCTCGACGAAGGTGTACTAGTGTAATGCTTTGTGCGATCAAATCGACAAGCTCGCCAAGCTAGGGACGTGATCGAATATCAGCCTACGGAAGTCTACGATGCGCTTGTTTGACTCACTCAAGCGATAGAGTGAAAATTATAGCGTAAATTTGTATCGAGGAACAAGGCGACATTCAGCAGCAATGAAGTGTTTGTCAGTGCCCAGAACTGGCATCGCATCACATTCCACGATCGTCCTCATTGGCATTCGTGCAGTCTGCTACAGTTCGTGTGGTCGTGAGCCATCTTCGTGGGGCGTGTAGATCGAATCATTAAACGTACCAGATGTCCGGATCAGCTTCTCGCCACCTCGTCCAATAGAAACTCCCATCACCGACATCTTTCGCCTATGTTAACTTTTAGCATGCATCAGAGCAGACGACTTTTCACGGATCGCTGAAACCGCCTGCCTACTCTCAACCACTTTCGCAAGTCACAAGGCATCCAAGCCAGAAAGTCTATCAAAGCCTCGTTCCTTTCTTCTAATAGTGGTTCTTCAGTTGTCGGCACGATCTCCAACGCCAGGTTCTCACTACCGTGACCAAATGTCCTGCTGGATTGCTTTGACGCTGAGGGTATGGAAAAATCTTGGCCGATATGATGTTTTGTGCGTAGATTGTATCGGTTCATCTCGGGCAGGTGACGCAGATCCGTCGACCGGAGTGGGTTCGACATCGTAAAGCCGCCGCAGTCAGAATCAATCAACACATCAGCGCAACGGGCCAGGGAAAATAGGATCTTTTGGTGATCGCGTTGCATCTGCTGAAGTCTTCGCTCCAGGCCCGCCGCGACACCTTCTCGATCATCATGCCCAGGAGGCTGTAGTGTCGTGCCTTTCCGGAGCTGAGCAATCGTATGGCGTAACTGAGCTTCGCGATCTTGTACCCAGGCACGTACCCCCCGCCATTCGACTGCTAACAGTCTCAACTCTTCCTCGGCTCGTTTGATTTGGAACCACAGACGCAACGCTTCTCGGCTTACCGGCTGAGCCCATTTGTGGATTAGCAGATCGCCTTCTCGCATCTGCTTTAACACCGCAAACAAACCGATCTCCATCTTGTCTTCCACCACGTGTTGCCATTCAAGTTCTTGTAAATGCCCTGCGGCTTGCCCAGCCTCGTTGCATTTGATAATGAGATCCTTCAACCGTTTGTTCCGATTTTTCACCGCAGTTATGATCTTTTTTCGATGACGGTACGCTATTCCCATTCAGTGCAACAGAGTGGAGTCAGCCAAGTGGCAGAAGCGCAAGCAAAGAAGCCACGTGATGGAAAAGCGAGTCCGCTATTAGTCCTTACCAGTCCCTGCAAATCCCATTTTCTCCATTTCAAACAGTCTCTGGATGCACTCCACCTCGACATCCCTCAATGCCGCATGGTGTTTCAGCTTCTTCTCCTCTTGCAAGATAGCTTTCCAGCAATCCGCTCCAGGCGTCCATTCATCATCGTCGTCAATTGAAGCAACCGTGGCCAGAACAACGACCTTCTTGGTCTGCTCAGTGACTTTCAATTGAGCATCGCCTAGGATTCGTGTCTGAGCGGGAGTCATGGCCGGCATACGGCCGCTCTCTGTGCGCGTCCTTGCTTCCAACATGTCGTACATGTCATTAAGCTTCCCCCTGACGCCGTACAGTCAGTCAGTCAGCATGCAAGAGAGCATTTGGTGTGAACACTAACCCCAGCTGAATCAACACCTCCTTTTCTTTCACATACGAGATTCTGGCTTCGATTCGCTTGCGCTCCGCTTGTCGTTCGGCGCTGTCTGTCTTCCGCAAGAATTCTATCTCTTGCTGTCGATATAACTCCAAATCGCCGTCGTCCAGACTGACTCCATGTTCGGAGTAGCGCTGGCGTAATGCATTCAACATGCTTCTTCCTGTATTCAGCAATTTGAGAGCATTTTTGACATTTGATCGCACGAGAACACCTGAAAACGAGGCCTGTGTTATAAGCACGTTCGTGGGCGAGCGAAGGCAGTACCCTCACCTTGATTACGATACTTTTGCCAATTCCAATGTCGAAAGACATGGCGCAAAGTCCAGGGGCGGGTGCTACGACTGGCATTTCTGTTGTAGATAAGGCCATGTCAGCATCCGCGAGCCGGACTCAGCCATTGTGACTACTCACCTCGCCATTCCTGCAAACTTGTTCGTATACGAAAACAGCCTTTCGCATCCCTCAAAATCCTCCAGACCCAGTCCTGCCTGGTAACGCGAGGGTAGTCAAGTTGACACTTACGTATATGCCCATAGGCATGAAATGAGCCGACAACTATTGACGATCGCAGTTAGCACTTCGCTAATGCTTAGTAAGGACTCGCGGACAAGTGTACCAACCGAACCGCATCTTACAGTCGGAAACTGGTTGACGTAGAATGGCGGACTTGTTGCCCGAGGCTCTCAGGGTACACCCTGTGTCGTAGCCTACGACTGATTTGTCTCCCGCGCCGGTGAGAATGAGCCAGTGTAGCAGGCTACTGGCATATTTTATTCTGTAAAGATGGGAACCGTCAACCGAGCGAGCCACTGTCACGAAAATTGTACATATGAGCACGGCTTACCCTTCGCCTGACTGAATCATATCTACATAACGCCACATCACACCATGTCTGCAGGCCAGAGTGACGATGCCGGTCTCGTCGTTGTGCTTCATCACCGTTTGAGTGATTTCACGCTGAGTCTCTGAACATCGCTTCATAACGTGACCTTGACTTTCTTCCGTACTGGTCGCCGTCCGGCCAAGAGAAGTTCTTGGCTGATGTCGATCTACCTCTTGTGGTGGGATCCGGAAATCAGAATCGTCATAAACTCGATAGTTTACCTCATTGTGCCTTCCCAGCCGTTTCCACGAGAAGTTGCCATCTACGGTGAACATCGCACCGATATCTGACGCGGACTCATCCGCGAGCTAGAAGGAAGTGATAAAAAGATGGGCATATGGCTAGACTGACACGGACTGTGGCTTCTTACCCTATAAAAACACGACGGACATCTTTCCGCCTCCACTTTCACTCCTCTGGCATAGGTGTCGCGGATGATATCACTAGCCGCACCGTTTTGGTCGACACTACCTGGTCTGTCTGCGGGCCTGACGAGGTCGCCGTCAGTCGGTGTTGCATCGCGCAATGGTGCTTGTGATTCGCCTCCCAGGCGGATGGCTAAATCAAGCTTTATCCGACATAGGTATCAGTATACCAATTTGCAGACAGACCGACTGCTTGTTCTTACCTTCTGATCATTGACGTCAACAAGCCTGGTGTATAACTCCAACGCATCGCTAAACAGCACTCGTGCATGATCTGTGTATTCGACCTAGGGATATAACAAGCGGATGAGATGGACTTTCAAAAACATTTTGCCTCAATCACTCACCTGCATATGGTCACAAATAGCTCTAACCCAGCCTTGCCTTGAAAGGGGTCCGTAAACCAGCACCTTCATATAGAAGGCCAAAAGGTCCGCAGCGATCGCTACGTTCTGCCTACCCATCGAAACTGGGATGTAACCGCGGCTAACGAGTTCCAATCGATTGGCGTGTTCATCGATGACGCCGTGTTCGTCGCACACACGGCTGAAGCTTAGTTTGACATGACGAAGCTTCGCTACAACAGCGCATCATCAGCCTCCGATAGGGAATGAAACAACCTGTTACTCACGTCCAGGAGCAAGCAGAGTGAGGGTATGATCGCCCGCAGGCCAGCGTTCGGAGACAATGGATTGATCTTTCGCCTGAAAATCGAGAAAGGCGGCCGCCAAGTCATCTTCCTCTCCCTTCACCTTGTTCCAGCTGAGTCTTTGCGAACGCGAATATTCCGAATCTTCGTCCGTGAAGCTGTCACTGTAACAATGAGACACGTAGGCAAGTTTCGGCATTAGCCAAGTCATCAAGCTGCAAGAACAAATCGAAGCTTACGGATAAACTTTTTTCAATAGCTCAAGCGTGTCGCGGGCCGGTATGAAAGCGGATAGAGTCGATCCAGACCAGGCATGCTCCGTGTACCAACCGTCCTCTTCCTCTTCCGGCGGAAAATAAGTGTCGGGCATCATGGGATCCTCATTCTGCATGGCCGCCTCGAACAGAGCTTGCCCGGCCCGCTCGCGAACTCGTTTTCCGATTGCTTGCATGTCGTGAAGTACTATTACCAAGAAATCAGCCGAAGCATCAAGCACGTTTACTTGGTAAGTCGGTGTTCACTCCAAAGAGGCAAGGCTCGATAAAAGATCATGGATTAGCGTACCTTTGTCGTCTCTCCGCCTTTCAGCCGCACGTTTCAGAGCCCCTTTCGGTAGAGGTTTCAACCCTTTTGCCAGATACTCGGCTTGTATCGCTTCCTCGTAAAGTTTAAGTCGATAATCGGGTCCACTTCCGTGACTTGACATCTCGATGTTCTGCAGAGGTCGTTTTCGTTTGCCGGTTGTTGAAGACTGATCTTGCTGTCGTTGTGCATTCGCTGCGAAACGCTGGTTTCGTAGAAACGTCGTGACCGGCTGCAGCGCTCTCGCGGTTGCCTTTTGACAGCGTCTTGAGACTGACATGGCGCCTAAAAATTGCCATGAGGATGTTATCTTCTCCCAGTACGCGTTCGCTCTCTGCGAAAGAACCGACGCTACTCACTCACTCACTCTATTCCTTTCCTCGAATCAACTCCTTCGTTCCTCTTTCCGGTTACCTGCAGATTTGACAGCTTTAGTGTATCACTGGACACTGATGGAGAAACACATCGTTCTCGTCGTCCCGCGTTCTGCGTGCGGGCTCGGACTGGTTCAGGCTGGTTCGATCGTCAAACGCGTTACCTGTAGATGAAAGCGGATAGTGTTCGTAGAAGGAGAACATCAGAGCCATCCTTCTAACATCGTCTTTGCCACATTGCTCCCTCTCTCACTTGTAAAACTCACAGAAGACCATCAACTGCCTAATCAGAGACCGACTGCTACCGACGAAAACATGCCTCGGTCCAATCCAAGCTCGGCTGAGACACCGTTCATCGCGCAATCCCAGCAAACCATCGCATATCTATCGGAGCAGGTGCAGCATTCACAAATCAGCTTTCGTGCAGTCATGGCAAATGCGACTCAACTGACACGACAATTAGATGACCTGGAAAAAGATAAAGCCGTGTTGGAAAGGCAGGTTAGAGATTGGAAAGAGAAGCACGAACGTCTAAAGGGACAGCTTACCATAGCGACTCCGGACGACACGGAAATGTTGGATCCATCGTTGGTCAACACAAATTTCTTCGGCAGCGAGGAACAAAGCCAGTCAAAGTTCGTCGACAAGCTGCGAGCGTATGTTATGTCGCTCTGTCACCGGAAGGCGATACAGAAGAACTGGGACGCCGTTGGACTGATGGATCAGATCACGAAGTCGGATGCTCTGATCAGACGTAGAAAAGCGAATGGGAGGAATCTGTACATAGAGCATAAAACAAAAGAGTTCAAAGACAAGGGAATAAACTCGAGTGAGTACTTGTAAGTACTTACACTTTACCCTTTTTGTCCTCTTGCTTATTGCTTCGTACTTGTGCAGTTCTTTCTATAGTTCGCCACCTTTGTTGTAGTAGAATTTGGAAGTTTAGTTTAGTTATGGAATTAGGTTCGAGCCTGGCAAGTCTTTTTATGCTTTTGTCACTTTGTAC
>JASBWT010000071.1:0-13605 GCA_030039255.1 Naganishia friedmannii | reverse complement strand
CCTACCCCTACCCCTATCCTAACCCCTAACCCAACTAACCCCTAACCCCTAACCCTAACCCCTACCCCCTAACCCTACCCTAACCCCTAACCCCTAACCCCTAACCCCTAACCCCTAACCCCTACCCCCCAACCCCTAACCCTAACCCCTAACCCCTAACCCTAACCCCTAACCCCACTAACCCCTAACCCCTAACCCCTAACCCCTAACCCCTAACCCCTAACCCCTACCCCTAACCCCTAACCCCTAACCCCTAACCCCTAACCCCTAACCCCTAACCCCTAACCCCTAACCCCTAACCCCTAACCACCACAGGGACACATCATAGGGGAGGTCCCACTTGCTTCTAGAGTTCCGGTATATGATGACAGCGAATTCTATCGTCCAAAATTGGACCATAATCGTATGATCTCATTGAGGAAGCTCCACTCAGCTGCCTACTCCCGAACAGCCGCCAAAGGACGAAAGAATCCGCCTAAGCCGACAGAAACTCAAGAAAACGAGCAGGCACATTCCGGAAAGAGTCGAGGGACAGCTGGCGACGATGAAGAAAATGATAGCACAAGCTTCCTGGCTGTACAGCAGTCACGTCAATCGCTGCATCACAGGCTGATAGAGCAATTCGAAGAAGAGGGAGACGTCGCCGGCAATATTGTATCCGGTGGCAACCGTCAGCAGCGCTATAGGGGGAGGATTAATTCCCAGCGACCTGAGACGCAGAACGAAACGGAGAGGCGCGTGGTAGTCAGGGACCACAGAGTCACGGTACGTACATCTCGCTTATCCTGGATATGGAAGAGGTGCGTCGGTACTCAACAAGCGAACTCTAACCGTTGCCTTCGACAGAAAGCGGAAGGTAATCGCTTGCGACAATTCAGCTTTTGGACCTCGCAAGTAGACTACCGCCGAGGTATTGCCAAGGGGGGCGTCAGCCGGACAGCTCCTCTGCGACCTCTAGATCTGGTCGTATTCGTGGCGGACGGCAGGTGGGTTGGGAAGGGCAAAAAGCGAGAGTGTGTGGGCAGGATATCGCTGGGAGTTGGTAAGCAGATCATCTTGTTTGACGATATTGCCCCCGCTGATCCACATTGCCCTTCTTGCGGAAACTTTGGGTGACGCGATCCAGTCCTCACCATGTACGAACAGGATGCACCAGGCAACCCTCATGCACATGTTCCCGAAGGCGATTCCATCGCCAATCTATCGTATATTGTCGTGCAAGAACTCAAGCCAATCGTTTCCAGTACCTTCACACCGTTCATTCACGATTCGCCAACACCATCGTACCATCATCTAACCAGTTGTCGCGTCATCGAAAAGGTCGGGCAGATTAAAGAGCGTCCTCAGCTTGGTCCATCCTCCATGCTGACCGTTCCGAGAAAAGCTTATGAGACCCTCAAATTGTGGCAGACTGAGCGGGCTTCGCTTCTGCCCTGTGCCATTTCCAAACCAGCAAGAGCGAGTGCGAATGCAGCTGAGATAGACGTCATGGAAATTATAGAGGAATAACATGTCGTCCACGTTTGTACAGACGCATGTAGACATATGGTATAGTGGATGATGGCAAAGAGCTGTTTTACCGTTGCGCTTAGCTGAAAGGTCCAAAAAGAAGCGCGCTCTGGCCGGACCGGCCGGACCGACAGCTTATGTAAGCGCGCTTTTTTTTAGGTGCGCCCGAAGCTACTATGCGGATTTTCGGAGAAATAGCCCATTTTGGAGTGCTCTTTTTCGGATTTTGGGCTTGATATTGGCATATGACAGTTGGCTGACATTTTCCCAGGTCCTGTTATCAACGTCAATATCGGGATATCCTGTTTCGTGTGTTGGCCTGCTCATCAACAACGACACCTGTGAGTCTGCCAGAATCTATCCTAGCCTGGGAAATACCCATTGGAATCTGCTGGAAGCTTACTGATCGCTGATATCGTACAGCAAGATCAAATACGCGGGCGCAAACAGCAAACAGTTCATTTTCATGTCGCGAGCCTCCCTATCCGCCTTGCCGCCATGGATTGAATCTCGCCGCGATGTGTAGGATAGGATAGTAATATGGATGGGTGCGCGGGATCAGCGCAGGGAGCTTCTAATCGGACATGCTGAGAAGGTCATCGTGGTGGCCGTGGTCGAGGGAAAGGAGACTTTGATCTGGTGAGCGGCACGCTCCGCACGTCCGTCAATTGCGCAATCACTTATCGGTACCTTGCTTGACCACAGGATACATTCGTTTCTCGTCGTGCTTATGATCTCTTCGCGCTCTCAGTACTTCAATGCGTCGTCGAGCGAAAGACGTTATGTGATACGCATTGCTTTTGCGGTCCGTGTGAGTCCTGTCAATCAAGCGAGCATTGTGTCATGGCTAACTCGATTCATGCTTAAGACAGATCACTCTACTACGAAGTCGTTCGGTGAGTTTTTACTTGTGCTACCCTATCCTGGGAAGACCTGTTTGCATCTGCTGGACGCTTATTGACTGTCGGTTTTTCGCACAGTAACAGCATACACGCGCTCGCAAACAACAACAAGGCCGCCTTCGCGTTTCCAAGACCTTTTCGACGCCTCCTCGCCATGTGCAATACTGGATCGGATTCACCGCTATGTGTAGGATAGGACAGAGTCGAGGATAGAGTGCGCACAATCAGCGCGGAGCGAATGGTGGTCGGGGAGGTCGCTGTGGTGTCCGTTTTTCTGAGAGGCGGAGCTCAAGCATGGTGAGCGCCACATACCGTATCAATTGCAGCATACCGTATCAATTGCATAGTCACTTATAGTTCCCTCGCTCGGCCACAGAATACATCGGTATTTTGTGTTGCTGCTGTTGTCTGAACGACGCCGTCGATATGATACCGTTTGTGCGGGCACACGAACGTTGCCCAAACAGGAGATTCCTAGCGGTTCTGTGAGCGCGCTCCGGCAACAGCATCATCTTGCATCAACGCTAACTCGGTGTGCTCTCTGACTGTCAGTCCTTTCTATAAGCTGTCATCAAAGTGACAACGCCATGTCACGGCCAAGGCGCGACTTGTCGCAGATGCCATCTTTACCAGATTGCTCTTGACTCCTGTACGTATCATTGGGTAATGTTCACTACATCACCAGCACATGCCTCCGTTATGTTCCAGTATTTCCTGACCAACATGTTCCTTCTAAGTAATTGAAAAGATTTGGTTTCGCTTTGCTCAAAAAGAGATGGATTGGCGGTTTGCACAACTATTGCCAGCGTTTAAAGTCGATGTGGAGAAAAACGTTGTCGGGTGAGATTGATACTGTGATCAAGGGTGTTGCTACACACTCGGACAACTCAGGACCGTTAACAGGCTCGTATCGATCTTCTTTGTAGCTGTCCCGTGCTCTCCCTCATACAACTGCGTCTGCAAACAATAAAACGATGAAGCCTCGTTTGTCCTCCCGCTCTGTCATCCGGCGGCCAGGCTGTACATTGGCCGAGATCGCCGCGTCAGTAAGAAAGAGGATACCATAAACTAGTTTGTTACTCTGCGGTTGATGTTGTGCGGATGGGGAACGACGGTCATGCACCGCATCGGTTGGTCGCGTGGGGAAGCACGATATCAACTCTTTGTGGTCAGAAATGCCAATTGGGTCCTGCTGGTGTATCTAGAAAGCGCATGTAGATCATGTTTCAGTATCATGAAGGCCAGTACAACATTGCGCAAACGTTCACACAGCCACCCAGACAACGGTGGGAGGCTAAAGCTACCATTATCGACTGGCCATTCTCGCAAGTCAAAGATACCTTCACAGATAACTCGAAAGCCGACACAGTTACTACTGCCCAGCAGCAGCATTGTATCTCTGAGACTTCTGGGATTGACGTACAGTGAAGGCACAATGAAGCAGCTAGTCAAAGGGGATCCCATGAAAGCAGGATACTTAGGGAATGCGACTAACTTGCTATGTCATTCCTGAAGTTATTTATGCTGCGCTTTGCGAACTCGAGGTAGTCGACAGACTCCGCTGTGTACAGGAACAGGGAGAAAACAGCAAGGTAGAATGGAACAGGCGAACCGTTTGGTAGGTAATCGGACGGCCGACGCGGGTTCCTGAAGATGAGTTGTTGGAACTGCCGATACGGCGAGCATTGCAAACGAGCAACCATACTCCACGATTTTCTCAACAGTCTTCGTGATGTAACAGTGCATTCAGGCTTGGCGTAGCTTGTACCCTGAACAGTGGCGGCGCAGCGAGTGAATGTGAGGCGAGCACAGACACTGCAACGGATGTCAGGCAAGTGCGGTACACTGTAACTATGTATTGGGTCTCTTGTCTTGCCTCTGCTGTGCTCAAGAACACGGTTGTGGATACTGCACCCACAAGCTTCGGAATCACTGAGCATCTCACAAGCCTTTGTTCCCCCAATCATTTGCTCTCCTTGGATTATGAATGCGTTGTTCACGGCAGGTATGCGACCTGCTACGTAGTAACAAGCACAGCACTGTCATGCGACTGAGTAAGGGTAGCGATTCAAGATGCCAGTCTCGGAGCTGTCCCTTGAACTCACAGATATACCACTAAAGGGAGCAGAAGCTATGGACGGTGAGGGCAACTGCGCTTGATATCGGACTTCGGTGTAGCCTGCGGTTTCAGTCAGAGCGAAGTGCCATAGGAGCTCGCCGTCACTGAAAGACAATGCCTTGGAAGGCGAAGATCGAGTAACGCCATTCAATCTACCCCTGTTATATTACAGCTACATGATCGAAACAACTACGTACTTGGGTAATCGCTACATTTATTCATCCTACACTTTGGTGGTTTTACAGAAGCAGTCGAAATGTTCTCTCCGTTCAGATTATCCGCTCGGTGATTCACCATGATCATATATACCCTGGCATCTTGGGCAGGGAAATCCTTCAAGGTTACAAATCGTTCGCGCAGACTCGAAAGCAATGTACTGCGAGCTGTGACAAGGTAAATTGCACGGACTGCGCACATGTGAGGGGCAACTACAGGGTTCAAGCAGAAGCAGCGTCAATCATCTGCCTATGAATATCGCATATGTTCACATGGGTACTTGAACGACGAGTATCCGTCAGAGCGCGGTTCCCGCCCAGTAAGTGCATATTCTGTTTCATCACCACGACGCGGAGTAGCATATAAGAGCCCCACGAGCCTTGACAAACTGTTCGTGGCACACCCTGTCAAAACTTGCACACTCAGACCGGCGATGGTATAGTTCCCTCTCCAACTAACAAGACCCGCTGTGATGCTCCACTTTTCCATCCCGACCTGACAGGTTATGGTGCGTTCCTTGCTGAGACAACGTGCTTGCTGTTTCGCCGTCGCTGTACTTTCGACGTCACCCGCCTTTCATTTTCGACGAGTCCTTCACGGCACTTCCACTTGTATTACTGGATAGTGATTGCGTAGCCCCTTTGTGTACGTATGCGAATACATGAACAGCGTCCAAATTCGATGATGAGCAGGTGTTGACAGCGATTCTGCTTTTCATCATAATGCGAGGTTACCTCCTCACCGTCTCCGCTGTAAGAATCGTTTCTGCTTGCCACATCAATGGCCAAAGGGCGCCTTTGCCTCCCATACTGCCCGCTTGATCCGAAGCAAACGCTGGTACACCGCTGCGCACGACTATAGCTTCTTAGCCAGCTCCATTAGCAGCAGCGCCGCATAATTAAACCTGTGAACTTCTGGTTATCGAGACGAGCGTCAGCCAAGGGTTCGACGACAAGCGCATATACGGTAACGCACAGTGTCTAGAGACGGTAAGCTTGAAAGTGGCCCCAATATAGGGAGAGTGGTTGCCGTATGAATGAGCAACGGGCTCTGGTCCGAGGAAAGATTAGCTATACATTCGCTCAGGCTGGGTCTCTTTTCAGATGACGTGCTCACTTGCGTAGGAAATCGCTAAAAAACTTAGGGAGGTTTCCAAGCAGCGCAATGTCCTACAGCCGTTTGAAGAAGCGAAGACAGATTGGAGAGTGTAGCTGGCTTCAACAACAGTACGCTGTGTCGAATGAGATTTGCCGTTGACCGTCGTTGTATATCTGAGAGACTCGTACAAAGGGGGTTTGGGTAGTTCCGTCGTTGACATATATTCACCTGCCCAGTGCCTTCAAGTCAATGGCATCTCTTCCCTGTTTCATTTTCGCTTTGAACCCGCCTCTCTTAGCATGGTGGTACGCCCGCCACCGGAACACTGATTGGACAACACAAAATGTGCTCAACACAACCCTGTATCGCGAATGACTATTTCGAAACGATGCGCATTGCTCATGCGAATTGCTGTGCAAATGCGTCGTAGACTGGCCAAATTGATACCGAGTGGACTTGCATAGTGCTCATCTGAACGCTATGCTCACAGAACGAAACAGATCCCGGCTTACAATAATAGCGCTTCCTCTGAACATCGCCTGCTGGGTGTTCCAATATCTGGAGTTGGGGATTTGGGGGCACCCTGCGTTGCCGATGATCCGCGATCGATAACGTTAAACCGCTCACATGTCGAACATTCAATTTCGCCAGGATATTCAATTTGGCAACAAGCCAGCGCTGAATTTGGGAAGCTCACACTCGATATAGCAACTCCGCAAGTCCATAAGGGCTATTTCCAACTCCTCAGGGGTTTCCTTCTCTTGAACGGACGTTCTCACATGCAGGCAGTCAGCGGCCGCGGACGGATGTTTTCTTTCAGTTCTGTAGTTGCTCAGGTAGGTCCTCGCTCGACTGAATCCGGTTTGTATCCTCGTCTCGACACCCTCGACGTGCATCGGGAAGCAGCAACAGCGGGAGATGCCTCCTGCGAGTCGGGAATGGGAATCATCCTCGATATCGTATAGGCGACTGACAAATACCTTAGTGCGAGTGTAGTGAAGCGACCACTGCCAAATACGTCGTTGCGAGTGTAGTGAATGAGATCAGCAGGCTTTTCAAAGCTGGACTGTTATAAAGGTCCTCTTGCCACTGCACTGGTTGCAACACCTTCAGCATTTGCAGGGATGTGTTGTGCTAAATCGGAGCGGTGACGAAAGCATATATCCAAAGTCTTTTCTCAAAGGGCCGAGGAACGAACGTGGGAATACAACACTACGGCTCCTTCACCTCGCCAAGTTTGATGTTCCAATTCCATGCGCGCTGGCGGTTCATCTGCTACATAAAGGTTCTGTCTGATGACCACCACAGCGATGCAGCCGCTTGGAGACGCTTGCAGATGTTTGTACCTCATGTCAGTACATGGAGTTGGCTTGTCAGTCTCCCTCACGCTCACAGCCCACTACATACCCTCTCGATTTGATCTGTTCTGACAGAAACGCCACCACGTAGACGTCGGGTGAGAGTGACCGATATCCTGTAGGCAAGATGCTCTTATCAACTAATCCGTTAGTCACCAACGATGCTATCGAATAGGGGTGACTTGGGCCACTTTGTATGATAGAGCCTCTGCAAAGGTGCCAGCATCGACGTACAAGCTACCACTGCACCTCGCGGAAAGTGTCGACGGTTGGGACCTCGATAGTCACTGCGAGCTCATCATTCGATGTTGGTAACATGAGATGCAGGAACGGTTGACGTGCAATTGCACATTGCAGATTGGGGAAGATATGCGGCCTGTTCATCAAGTGTGCCCTATCAGCCCGGGATAATCTTGTTTCCGAGACCACTTCTTCGCCCGCGTCTCAAATGGACGTGGTGGTAACACCAGGAGGGCCGGGCAAGCGGGGTGACTCACACAGCTTTTTGCCACCGCTCACCCTGCTTTGATACATCTACAAGGCATGTTCAATGACAGGGTGAGTCCTTTACGGCAGCTTGCGTTCCCTGATGTAGACGGAAAGCTAACCCAAAGCTCACGGGCGGTAATATCACTGTGGTTGTGGTTTGAGCAAGTCGTCGCTTCCCGGTGGATCGGATGGCGAAGTGATCCGAAAGCGTTATGTCCCTCATGAATGGCCATCTGCGAGTGTCTCATACCTGATACACCCGCCGATTATCCTTCCGCCAATTGGTCCCTTCAGGTGTACGAAGATAACAACACTGACTTCGGAAAGCCTATGCACCGATAACTTTGAGGATCTTGCAGCTCGGCTCTATTCTGTTGTCCCGACTCCGTGCCGGAAATCGTCTTTGTTAAAGGTGAAGCTCTGGATCAGGTGTAGGAAGTAGAGGGTATGACCGAGATTGTGAGCATGCGGCCCTATAGGGAAACTATACGAAAGGAGTCGCAAAAATAATATTTTGCAGTATATCGAACGGCGCACTGGGGGGAATATTTCGGGAGACGGAGCACAAATCAACAGCAAGAACCGCTCGGCCGTGAGAGAAGTATCACAACTTTGTAGGCATCAGTATCCAGTACAACAATGACACAAGAGAGACCTCTCAGGATAGGCATAGAGTTACTAGTAGTCAACTGAGTTCGATATGGACGACAACTCGGCAGACGGTAGCGGAACCACTCGCCAGTGGCGCTACAAACCTCAAGGGTTTCTTGCTATGGTAATCAGGGAAAAGCGCAGGGCAGCGCGAGGTGATGGGTGGCGAAATGAGGGTGTAATTGATGGAGAGTGCGGTGGGAGCATGAGTGGTGATTGAGAGGTAAGGGAGTCGCACAGGACAACCTTGTGGAAACCGGGTACGACATGGATGCGTAAGGACAAGGGTATGCGCCGTGCCAGTTGCGCCCACAGCGGTGTTGCCTTGGTCCTATGATACGCTTCATATAATGCTTTTGTGCGTGTAAAACATATGCGGTCACCGTCTAGCATCACGTGGCGACGACGAAAGATGCGCATTCACGCTCAAACCACATTCTCCAGCTTTAATCATCCCCCTCCGCTTGCATTACGCCCCGGTCGCTCACCGCCTCCCAAGCAACCCTTTCTTCCCCCCCGCCGCCACTGAGCCCGGCAGACCACCCTTGAACACTTTGGACACACGTCGGAACGTCAAGCTGACCCTCGTCCCACGTTCAGACACGTACGAGCCCTGCGTATCCACCCGTGCTGGATCTCGGGCGCGACCATGCCGAGATGAGCGATAGGCGCGGGGGAGACGAATGAAGGTGTGGGGATGGCGGTCGGGGTTGTGGATATGCCGTGGAGGTGGGAGTAGTAGAGTGTCGAGGAGAGGATGAGGAGGGATCGCGGTTCGAGGTATATACGGGCTAGGGGGATGGCGGCGATGGGTTTTCCGTGCCCATCAGGAGCGGGAGCTGAAGTGGGATCGTCAGAGGTGGGATCGGGATCGGGCATGAGCGACGGCGCGGTGGCGGTTAACGGCCGCGATGGGTCTGTTGTCGAGAGGTATTGGTACAGGTCTATGCATTGTGGGGAGGAGAGAGATATGATTGCTACGGCGAGGTAGTAGGCCGGGCCGTCTTCGTGTGGCTGGTGGGCGAGCGAGCGAGCCGAGAGGGCGATAACGAGCGTTGTAGCCGAAAGGAAGGGCGATAGTGAGCACTGGTCCCCAGAAATACGTTGGTCCGAACGCAATCGCTTCACGAGGAGGACAACAACCGCTTACGTACTCCCCCTACACCCAGAACGTCTCTCGTTAGACAGGGCGACGTAGTGTACATTTTTGAACTCCTCCAAGTTTCTCGCAAAGCTGGAAAGCACCCGGCTCGGTACCGGACAGCCAACGCGATGACGGACGGGTTCAACCAGACGTTGTAAAATATCATCCTGGATCTGTTTAACGACACCGAATTGCCTTACCGGATCGAACATTGGAAAACTGCGGGCCAGTACAAAGGCCTAGGCCTATTCGCTACGACATCTGGCAATTGCGGCGTCATCGCCAAAGCCACCCAAGATGAACAATGCAACGCGGAGCTTCCTTGGTTGTCGACGACGGGCAAGCGACATAACTGCGTGTTCGAGTCAGAGTGGTCTGAAGACTCAGCAGGAGTTCGAAGCTCAGGCTGGTGGTGGGATCAGCACTCTGTGAACGAACACAGGTGACACATAAACGGCGAACGGGTCTGGCTCAAGGCATGAATTGCCATCCGGGGTCATTTCATGTTCGCCAATTCCAAGCCCTACGCATCCTTCCACTTTTCCCAAGTCACGTGGCACCCACCTCGCCATCATACCGCTCACCTTATCGGAAGGTAGCTATCGAGCCAAGGATCCGGACAAGCTGGTGAAGAAAGGCCAACTGATCTGGTTTTTTATGGGAAGGAACTCACCTCCACGTGAAGCTAAATACAAGGTACATTGCCGAACTTCAAACGCCGACATTGCTGGCAATACACTGACGGCCCCTTTTCTGTTGATGGCCATGTAGCGCCTCTGAAGATCTTACCAGGAAAGAAAAACGGAGACGGAGGTGATGTGTTTCCACTACGGGTTTTAATCCAACCGAAATGATGACTAACATTCATTGAATTCTACGTTCTAGATTGTATCCTGGTGACATAAACTCAAATTGTACGAGGCTCAATGGAAAGGAATCGGCATTATCAACTTGCACCAATGAATGAACATCCCTCGACCTTCAGTGCCAGTCCTCGTCCAGTCCCAAGTGCCGGGCGCCCGAGCGAAACTCTTGTAGGGTGTGGCATGGACTCAGCTGAGAACTAAATACATGGGTTTCATGATGCCCTGAAGAAACTCAACTGATATCCTAGACATTAAGCCTAGAGTTCGTCGATCTACACGTAGCAGTATTGGGTACTACAGAAGCGTGCCATCGAAATAGGTCAGTAAGGGCGTCTCGTACTTCGTCCTCAAAGAGGCTCGAGTATATAATTCTTCAGGAAGTAACTTAGGATGAGCCTGCGTATGTTATTCTTGCGCCATACTTGTTCGCGACGATAAAGCCTCCTGAGCTTTGTGTAAGACGAGCTAGGCAGCGAAAAATACGACCTACGGAGAAGATGATCGATAAGCGGACACTTGAGACACATGATTGGGGCAGTTTGGACTGAGGGGAGAGCCAAACTTCATTGTACTCCCCATTGGATAAACGATCGAACCCTCATGTTTGCGATCCAGTAAAGCCAAAGACCTCGACAAAAAAAGACCAAGAACGTAACAGAGTGCCTGGCAGCATCAATCAATCAATCAATCAATCAATCAATCAATCAATCAATCAATCAATCAATCAATCAAGCGGGATACACAGCCTCAATCAGAGAATATCTCATAATCAAGCACCTATCAAGCATCTATCAAGCACCTATCAAGCAGCTATTAGGCACCTATCGAGAACCCATCAGGCACCCATCAAGCAACAATCAAAGCACCCATCAAGCAAATCACCGAGCACCTGCGATAAATCCTCGCCCAACAGCCTCAGTCATTTGCTGGCAATAGGACAGGAGCCGAATCCTCCGTACAATATTTAGATACATGTTCGCATCAACTCGGCCACATGAGCACTAGAGCACCAGCTTTTGATCGAATCTTTCATCCGCTTCATCTGGTACCTTCCATCTCTTAATCACGATTGGTATCGGTGAGGTGGATCGACGTTGATTGGGACAAGTGAAGAGAGGGAGTTTGCATTTTGCAAGAGGAACCGGGAACCACGATCTTCAGCCGGCCCCAACGTCAAGCCTTGGAGAAGGAGATATGTAGGCGGACAAGTTTCCTGAATGCTAAGCGGTAAACAAGATTGACGCTGATACCTGTTTTTCTTCTCTCTTCCTCTCTTTCAGTACGAAACAAGTCCATCAGAGAAGCTATTCGTGAGTAGAAAGATAATAATCAGCCAGAGGCTGAATGATCTTGCCGATTGAGACGTACATCTTGGCAACCTGTCTGCATCTGCCATATAACTCGTATCTGTTAGAGTTTCCAACAGAGCGGCTCACAGTGCCGGACTGCTCTAGCTGACGGTCATTGACGCATTCCTTGTCTTCTTACTCGTTTGTTCTGTCTATTCTGTCTGTTCTGTCTATGCTCCTTTGATGGGGTATAGTGACCTTTTGCTCAGTGTATGACTTTCCTTTTTAGGTCAATACCATGGACAGGGACTCGAAACATTGATGGGAACAGCGGTTGCTCGCCCTGTTTACCAACCAGGTCGACAGCGTTACCCAACGCAACCAGTGCAGCAGTTCGTAGAAGGCGAGATTGGTCAGCCCTGCAGAAGTGACTCCAGCGTGCTTGCAAGTTCTTGCTACTTGTTGAAGCCTTTGCTATTTCAGTGTTGAACAGCGTGCCCGAAATGTCAGTCAATCGAGTGGACGTGCTTCGGATGGAGGAGCTATAAACATTAGCATGTAGTCCCTGTGTGAAGACAGAAGTCGACTCGATACGTCGAAAGCAGGACAGCTTCATCATCAGCATGGGCATAGTCAGTGCAGCTCATGGGCCCGTACCTATTTCTATGGATATCCCTCTCTTAGCTGACACATATGTGCTCTTTTCGCGAGACAACCCGATTCTTCGCCATCAGAGGCTGAGGCGACAATGTAGGTCTTAGTACCACTTCTCGTCATACGCCTTGCAGTAGGGTTCCCTGATCGACTCTGTATGCGGAGTAGGCGGGGTGATCTGCGTTGGTGAAAAGACAGCCTGTCTGTTCGACGCCTAGCACATGATGAGGGGATCCAAAGGCGCGACTTCAACAGGAACAGAAAGGGCCGACGGTCTGATTCCTGCAATACCGGCAACGTACTCGGTGGCCGGTCTCATTCAAAGTCAACTCCTTCACCATAATAGACCCAGATTTGTTGTCCTTTCTTCACTTTCTTGTCCGGATCCCTGGCTCGATAGCTTATCTTGCCGGTAACGCGAGCGGTGTGGTGTCTAGGCGAGTGCCGAGTGAGTCGGGAAAGGTGGGAAGGTCCGTCGGGCTTATGATTGGCGAACATAAGACGACCCCGGATGGCGAATCGGGCCTTTAGCCAAACTCTTTCGTCCTTTGTGTGACATCTGTCTTTATCCAGGAAATGCTGCTTCCACCACCTGCCCGAGGCTCGAGCTAGCGCTGAGTCTTCAGACCACTTTGACTCGAAGACGCAGTCATGTCGCTTGCCTGTCGTCGACGACCACAGAAGCTCAGCGTCGCTTTCCCCCTCGTAAAGAAGTAGATTCTGTTAGAGGTATAGAGGTTGACGCTCTCTTCAAGGTCATACAGGATGAGCACCAGGATTGATGCGTAAAGTCACCAAGGCTGCTTAAAGCGGACCGATGGAAGGGTACTAACAGTGAGCTTTGAAATGAGCGGCAAAGAATATGAAAATTTGTCGCTCGATTAGATATCGCGAAAAAGATAGAGCAGCTACAAGCAGAGAGACAGCGCCACCGCCATTGGGTCAGCTTCCAGTATGCACGCCAAGGACTGCGGAGTATCCCGGATGTCTTGCATTTGCGTAGGTACAGTCCGTGCGTTGCTTCTCGTGTCACCGCCTTGCCCAAAGCTGTAGAAGTCGCTGATTTTGTACGTGATGGGTGACCAAGCGCTGGTATCCGGGTCGACGTTAGTCCTCGCTAAGATTGCATCAGAATACCTATCAAGGTACTGGGTTGCAGAGCTGAGTCGGCACATATTCCTTGCCAGCAGGTACGGCTTCAGCACTCGATCAGATCGCCGAAACAACTCATCCAATCATCTTGAAGTCACTGCATATAGATCCCTGTCGTTCTTCCAAGCTTTCCTTAGGTGAGTCTTGGCGCTAGATGT
>JASBWT010000070.1:0-14755 GCA_030039255.1 Naganishia friedmannii | reverse complement strand
TAAGCCTAAAGCAACCATTCACCCCTAACCTAACCCCTAACCCTAACCCCTAACCCCTAACCCCTAACCCCTAACCCCTAACCCCTAACCCCTAACCCCTAACCCCTAACCCCTAACCCCTAACCCCTAACCCCTAACCCCTAACCCCTAACCCTAACCCCTAACCCCTAACCCCTAACCCCTAACCCCTAACCCCTAACCCCTAACCCCTAACCCCTAACCCCTAACCCCTGTGCTATGGTCGGTTCTCTGCGGTATCTGGTTCAAGACCGGAGATGGCGGAGTTGTGTGTGGGGGAGCCAGGCCAGTCAGCAGCGCAGATGCGGGACAGCGAGGTGCTCGGAGGGGAGAACGCGATTAGTCCCGTGACGTAGAGCAGGGAGCGACGGTGGATCGATCACTAGGGCTTAGGGACTATAAGGAGGGCTGACAGGAACCTCAAGCAGGTCATGAAGGTGGAGGGTGAATACGTAGCCTCTGAGAAAGGGCTGAGACTGGTGTTGATCGGCCTGTTGCAGTTGGCACAGTACGCTACCTCTACGATAGTCAAAGACGGACGGAATGATGCAGTTTCCGGGAGCGTACGATTTTGTCTGAAGTAGCTACTACATGATGAAAAGGGAGCCGCCCTAGTAAGGGCATGGGTGAGGTCATGCATCTGCGAGCGGGAAGGACACTGTAGTGGAAGACGTCGAAACCTTTGTTGGAGTACGGCTCCGACGTCACGTTCGGATAAGCAGCGAGCGCATCAGCTGTCATCACTCATGCCTCTGTCGGGCGGTGCTATCATTGTTCAAGTTCGGATCCGTTCATGCTCCAGACGTCGGCCTTGCATCGTCAAAGCTTAGATAGGGTACAGCTGGAGGTTTGCCGGTGTCTTGTGAGGGTCGAGATGCGGCAGGCTCCCACCTCGAATGCGTTGCAGGGTACAACCACTTCGAATAAGAGAAGGACTGCTTGAAGCGCTTTCATATCTGAGGAACAGATGTATGGGGAGTAGCTACTTGGATCTTCCACCCGTTACAAAACAAAGCGTTATGCCTCCTGTTCGCCATTGCGAGGTCAAGTGGGCACACACGAGGATAGGAAAAGGCGCTTCGTATGACCAAGTCTTGCAGCATGTCGACAGGCCCTAATCCCTATCAGCGCAAAGGCCCCTTCTAGCCAAAGCGGCTTACACAAAGACTTTCCATGTTCAAATGTCGGCAAGACCACTGCTGTAAGATTGGATTGTCTGATATATACAAGATCATTTGAAGTCGATGCAAGGTGGGAAGGTACTCCACTCCGCAGGGCACTTTGTCGCTCTCGAATTCTCAGAACTGTGCCAAGATCCTATCGCTGGAACGTTGAAGAAAAGGATGGGCGGGATGAGTCAGGATACAACGATAGACAACGATGAGCTTCGACACCGCTCTTGAGGGTGTCCGATCGCGCATTTTCCGCGCGCCAGCCGTTGACGGACTTGCAACCCACCATCTGTAATCTTCGACAGCTCGAGTTTCAGTCACAATCTTGCGGTTCAAGCTGAGAGTATCATTGAGAAGGGACTAACCTAGCATCTGACCGAAAAACAGGGAACCTTACGACTACCCTAGGTCCATACCAGCAAATCAGCGCCGAAAGACTCGGTAGAAGACATTGCGACATTTTTGAAAGTGCCAGCCTCAGACAAACCTCAACAGGCGAGTAGCGACAGAGAGCTCGGTAGAATGCGGCTTGAAAGAAATCATACCACGTCTATCTTCAACTCTCTGTACCCTTCTGGCGATCTCGCAGCTCAAGCCCGTCCGCAAACACGCTCTACCTATTTCAACACGTTCCCTCACAGCAGCAGCACAGAACGCGTGTTTCGGATAGTAGAAGCCGCAAATGAGGATGAGATTCGGTAGCTGTGAGTATTTTCCCTTACCGAGAGATATTTGTTCGTCTCTGTCAGACGGGAGGTGGAAGGTGCGAGAGTGGATGTGCAGGATTCAGCTCGTTGGGCCGAAGTACGTTGTGCCTTGCGGTTATAGTAGATCATAGTGCGGAAGGTGCGGATTGCGACTTGCGGACCGCTCGAGGGCGACTGCATTTGACTTGCCTGGCTTGTTCACCAGCGAAATTGGAGTTCTACATGACGCAGAGGGCAGGAGGTGTATGTATGGTGCTGAGAGGGAGACGTAGCACTACCCAGAAACACCTACAAAGCATACTTCGAGCCCCTAACCCCTAACCCCTAACCCCTAACCCTAACCCCTAACCCCTAACCCCTAACCCCTAACCCCTAACCCCTAACCCCTAACCCCTAACCCCTAACCCCTAACCCCTAACCCCTAACCCCTAACCCCTAACCCCTAACCCCTAACCCCTAACCCCTAACCCCTAACCCCTAACCCTAACCCCTAACCCCTAACCCCTAACCCCTAACCCCTAACCCCTAACCCCTAACCCCTAACCCCTAACCCCCTAACCCCTAACCCTAAGACTCTGTCGAGACTCACATTCCGCCCCAAATCCAACCCATCAAATCTGCGGAACGTGGTCACGCCTACATCAAGAAGTTCCTCGATGGTCAAGCGGCCGGTAAACGACGACGACTCCCGGCCAACAACATCCCATTCACTCCTTTGGTATTCACCGTGGGAGGAATGATGGATGACGATACAGCAAAGTGTCTCAAAGCGTGGCAACAATCAGTCACTCCTTCGGCCTTTTCAACCTTGTGCCAACAGTTGTCTCTTATTTTTCTAAGAGCCAAAGCAAAGAGTTTTGTACTCTAAGTACCGACAGCTTTCGACTCTGTACATACCTCAGCAAAACTCGCCACACTTGCCAGCTATTAGTCAAGAATTTACTGTAGAGTTTTCATCTTTTTCATCTCTCTCTTAGACTATAGTTTCCCGTTCATCAAGTGCTTTTACCCTGTTGTATACTTAGTGTTGAGACCTATGGCAAACCCCTTCCCCTAACCCCTAACCCCTAACTCCCGCAACGCTGGAACTGTCCATCGTACGGAATCCCCTCTTCTTCACCGATCTTCCCTACGTCCCGAGCGCTCTCAGAGCAGCCGGATCAGCAACATCGCTTAGAAAGGTTCTCCAAGTAGACAGGTTAGAGTAGACGGAGGTGGGGATACAGCATGGGTCTAGCTGTGGGGGATGTTGAATGCCGCAAAAACGATCGTGATGGCGTTTGCTCGAGTTTGTGAGTAAGATTATCCTTCTGTGCTATGGTCGGTTCTCTGCGGTATCTGGTTCAAGACCGGAGATGGCGGAGTTGTGTGTGGGGGAGCCAGGCCAGTCAGCAGCGCAGATGCGGGACAGCGAGGTGCTCGGAGGGGAGAACGCGATTAGTCCCGTGACGTAGAGCAGGGAGCGACGGTGGATCGATCACTAGGGCTTAGGGACTATAAGGAGGGCTGACAGGAACCTCAAGCAGGTCATGAAGGTGGAGGGTGAATACGTAGCCTCTGAGAAAGGGCTGAGACTGGTGTTGATCGGCCTGTTGCAGTTGGCACAGTACGCTACCTCTACGATAGTCAAAGACGGACGGAATGATGCAGTTTCCGGGAGCGTACGATTTTGTCTGAAGTAGCTACTACATGATGAAAAGGGAGCCGCCCTAGTAAGGGCATGGGTGAGGTCATGCATCTGCGAGCGGGAAGGACACTGTAGTGGAAGACGTCGAAACCTTTGTTGGAGTACGGCTCCGACGTCACGTTCGGATAAGCAGCGAGCGCATCAGCTGTCATCACTCATGCCTCTGTCGGGCGGTGCTATCATTGTTCAAGTTCGGATCCGTTCATGCTCCAGACGTCGGCCTTGCATCGTCAAAGCTTAGATAGGGTACAGCTGGAGGTTTGCCGGTGTCTTGTGAGGGTCGAGATGCGGCAGGCTCCCACCTCGAATGCGTTGCAGGGTACAACCACTTCGAATAAGAGAAGGACTGCTTGAAGCGCTTTCATATCTGAGGAACAGATGTATGGGGAGTAGCTACTTGGATCTTCCACCCGTTACAAAACAAAGCGTTATGCCTCCTGTTCGCCATTGCGAGGTCAAGTGGGCACACACGAGGATAGGAAAAGGCGCTTCGTATGACCAAGTCTTGCAGCATGTCGACAGGCCCTAATCCCTATCAGCGCAAAGGCCCCTTCTAGCCAAAGCGGCTTACACAAAGACTTTCCATGTTCAAATGTCGGCAAGACCACTGCTGTAAGATTGGATTGTCTGATATATACAAGATCATTTGAAGTCGATGCAAGGTGGGAAGGTACTCCACTCCGCAGGGCACTTTGTCGCTCTCGAATTCTCAGAACTGTGCCAAGATCCTATCGCTGGAACGTTGAAGAAAAGGATGGGCGGGATGAGTCAGGATACAACGATAGACAACGATGAGCTTCGACACCGCTCTTGAGGGTGTCCGATCGCGCATTTTCCGCGCGCCAGCCGTTGACGGACTTGCAACCCACCATCTGTAATCTTCGACAGCTCGAGTTTCAGTCACAATCTTGCGGTTCAAGCTGAGAGTATCATTGAGAAGGGACTAACCTAGCATCTGACCGAAAAACAGGGAACCTTACGACTACCCTAGGTCCATACCAGCAAATCAGCGCCGAAAGACTCGGTAGAAGACATTGCGACATTTTTGAAAGTGCCAGCCTCAGACAAACCTCAACAGGCGAGTAGCGACAGAGAGCTCGGTAGAATGCGGCTTGAAAGAAATCATACCACGTCTATCTTCAACTCTCTGTACCCTTCTGGCGATCTCGCAGCTCAAGCCCGTCCGCAAACACGCTCTACCTATTTCAACACGTTCCCTCACAGCAGCAGCACAGAACGCGTGTTTCGGATAGTAGAAGCCGCAAATGAGGATGAGATTCGGTAGCTGTGAGTATTTTCCCTTACCGAGAGATATTTGTTCGTCTCTGTCAGACGGGAGGTGGAAGGTGCGAGAGTGGATGTGCAGGATTCAGCTCGTTGGGCCGAAGTACGTTGTGCCTTGCGGTTATAGTAGATCATAGTGCGGAAGGTGCGGATTGCGACTTGCGGACCGCTCGAGGGCGACTGCATTTGACTTGCCTGGCTTGTTCACCAGCGAAATTGGAGTTCTACATGACGCAGAGGGCAGGAGGTGTATGTATGGTGCTGAGAGGGAGACGTAGCACTACCCAGAAACACCTACAAAGCATACTTACGCATATTATCCTGATAGATATATGCCCAGATTGGTTGACTGGTTGGTCACGAATCTCGTCGTCTCGCCATCAGAGGTGGCGAATCAAGCAAGACTCTGTATGCCAAGTTTCATCCCCATATGCACCGATGTCATACATGATTGCGATGCGAACAAGGTCGTCCGTAACATACACCCGTGAGAGCCAACATGCATTTTACCTCTTTCGTTTCGTTCCAGGTACATTCTTGCCCGCCTTTCCTTTCGCCTTCTTCTTCCTCTTCGGCTTCTCGTCGTCATCACTGCCACTCCCGTCACTTCCGCCAAACTCAAAATCGCTGTCGTTTTTCATGTCATCGACCATCTCCAACACCTCTGCATCCCATGCCTCTTCCTCAAGCTGCTCTTCCACTCTTTCTCCCAACTCTCCCTCCCCGTTCGTATCAACCGCAGGACCCTTACGGAACTTAAAGCCGGGTTGGCCTTCGAAGTCCATTTCGTCGTCGTAGTAAACGAGGATTTGGTCGCCGACTTGAAGCATTCGGCCTTTATCTTCGTCTTGTGGAGCGATTGTGACTTTGCCGGTGATGACGTGCCCTTTGACGATGGGAGTGATGGGTTGGAAGGGTTGAAACAAGAAATGACCATCGTCATCGTGATTCGCAAACATTAACCTCCCGTAGATGAGGAAGTTGGCCTGATACCCTATCTGTCCCTCTCCCACTGCTCTACCCGCCTCTCTCCATCGATTCTTCCAGTACAACCCTTTCGTCCCTTCCTTTGATGTCTCCACCCAGCGGTTGTTGAAGCACGAATCATGCTGTTTAACCGTCAGCCTACTCCACGCAAGCTCGCTGTTAACCCCCTCGTGTGCCGTGAACGCTGTAGCGAGTTCATCCGTAGTGAGCGATTTGGTGAGAACAAGACCGATCCCAGCATATTTTCCGTCTTCCTCGCAGTGTTCGAGCCTGTACGGCAATTCTTTCGGAACTTGGAATAGTTGCCGAATACACTTCTTCACTTCCTTGCGAAAGTCGCGATAGTCTTGCCCCTGTGAACAGCCTTGAGGGTATTGACCGGCTGCATTTGCCTCGTCGAGCTTCTGATTGATGAACGCTTGGTCATCTGCTCGAATCTTTGCGAGATCTATGTGTCGATTATCGAGGATAACTTTTCGAATGAATGCAAAGGCGCGAGCTTTGACGGTGGTGCGTTGGTAACTTGGCGCGTTAGCGTTGTTGGGAGCTGGAATATGTTTTACAGTGACCATGTTGCTGAGAATGAGATGAGGTGACGTGTGGCAGGCTGAGTAGATGCATAGACAGATTGGGAGGTTATATCATCAATCCGTCGCAATCGGTAAAGCTATCTGAGGCATACATTGTTGACAATTCGCGTCTGTCAACAGGGTTGACGCGCTCGTGATGAAACAACTGGGTGAAACACCAGCAACCAGTATATTGAGCGCTTGGTACCACTTGATAACTTGTTAGAACGGATAAGCAAGCTGTCCATCGATGCTACACATAGTACGCATCTTTGGCGGCAACTAATGAGCTACCTGCCTGTACGCAAACGGCCCGCAGCTGTCTTCACTCCTGTTTGTGCGCTCTCTGTGTTGTTCACCTGAAAATTGCAAGGATAAGGTCTCTCTCGGACATGCCTGTGATAGACATCTTCTGTCAGGACTACTGGATGATGAGTACTGCTACTAAGGGCGTATAAACTACCAATCCGCGATAATACTCTTCTGCTAGCGTTTCCGTCTCATCTAATCGAAAAAGGGTACAGCGCAGCGTCAAGCAAGGAGTAAGCACTTGCAGTGGGAAGCCTACCACTGACTTGACGACAGCGCTAAGGGAGCGGTTCCTCTGTATTTGACACATCGTCTACGAAGGTACCTCTTTGACAAGCTATATTTGTGTGGTCCCAGCATCCTCAGTTCAGTCCATAGTACCAACGCCAAAGAGACAAGAGTACCGTTGCGATATCTAGTACCGTTGCGATATACTAGTACCGCTGCGATATGCCGTTTTGAATGTATAGTACGCCGAGCGTGTGATCTTACTTCTTTTTTGTTCTCTTAGTTGGTTCCTGTATACGCTTTGTTACATACCCAGGCACGCGATCCTTCCGACTAGTACTCAATCAGTCACTGACCCATGTGATGTTTTCATCAGCTGCTTCAGGGAGACTCAACAAGGCCAGACTCGGGCTGGACACTGTAGGATGAGGGTGCTCATGCTGTAAGACTAGCTCCTCACTGCCAACTATCGACATAGTAATATCGACGTAGTGCATAATATGCGAAAGGCCCCATCTGAGCTACGTCGTGTGATCCAGCGGGATAGGCTTTTTGCCGAAGGAATACGAGTGGTCGATAGACCCACCTCAGGAGAAAACGTGTATCTATCAGTTCCAGTCCAGTAGACAGAGATCAGGTCTATCTCAGCGCAACTGGCTCTTTTTTAGTCATATTGTTCATGTATGTGTGACAAGTAGTGTCTCTTAACTATCCTGGCACCCTCATAAGTCACGTAGTTCCAAAATGTAAGATGTGCACGTAGGTGGTGTGCACTGAGTAAGAACAGCTGGACAAGATTAACCACACCACTTTATGGGTTGGTGATAAAACCGGCTACAGCGGTAAGATAGTGTGCAAAAGCGTGCCTCTAAGTACAGGTGCAGGTCGCTTGTCACGCTGGACGCTCGCTGATGAAGCGCTAGAATGCAATGCAAGGCAACTATGAGACTATCTACGAGACCACGAGACAAGGATCAAGACGGGTGGTCTGCCCAACAGACAAAGGCAAGGTGGAGTAGGCTGTAGGAAATCACTCGACGATAACTTGCAAGCGCTCACGGAATCTCCATAGCGGTGACACCATCGCTTTTCTGTCGTTATTTTGAGACCTCTGGCAATGCTGGACCGGATCAATGAGGAGGACAAGATGTACCGAACGTTATGGGTGTCTATACACACAGTGTGATGGACATAGTGCTTTCACGACTTATGGTAGTCACGATCTGATACTTTTTTCTAGATGTAAAATAGCTGCAAATGCTGTACGCTCAAGGTAGATAGATGAGTCCCCCAGATCACATGATTCAGTCAGTAAGTTAGCACCGCTTGCTGCGCATAAAGTCGTCGAGCATAGATGACTGGATGAGAGATGTGCGATATGACGAACGTTCATGTTGAGTTTATGGGTCGCCTAGGTCAAGATCAGGGGGGGTATACGGTTCTGATAGCAGATTATATGTCATAAGTGGTGACCTGCCAATAACATCAGATACTCTGTGATGAAAGCGGCTCGCAATGGGGAGATCGTGTCATGAACGACAGAACCAAGCACTCGATCATTGACTGCAGCAAGACTTTCAGCCGACTCTGGCCTCTCATGATACGGAAGCTCCAAGATGTGTTCCTATGTGCTGTCGGTGTGTGGCAGCGTACCACACACCACCGCTCATCACCGCTCATCACCACACAGCACCACACAGCACTACACAGCACTACACAGCACTACACAACACAACACGACACAACACGACACACCAACCTACGGCATGGCAACAGTACCGCAGAACACTGTGCTGTTGCCGCACTGCGCAGTGGGGTGTCAGACCCGCGCGGTGTCAGCTCAGCGGGGGTGTCCTCACAGCCTCCACTTTCGCCACCGATTCCCCTTAGGGCCCTTGGAAGCTCTAGGGCTGCCTAGTAGCTCGGATAACTATATAAGGAGAGCTTTCTGACTTCCTTTTGCCACTCAGTTGTAATTGTCTTTGCTCCTTAGAGCAAGATCATATGTCAAGACTTCTATTATCTAATAAGTAATACAAAGTCACGTGGTTCGATCCCACATTCGTCATAGTTCTTAGCCTTGCCTGTCCTGAGGCTGGTGTCTGCCATCAAGCCCTCGCCCATCCCTGACAGATCGCAGCGGACTTGGCGCGCGGAACGCCAAAGTGCGCCCGGAACAAAAAATTGTGCTGGTGCGACGCATGTTTTGCAACAAAACACACGCACACACCTGGGCACCCGCCGCACGCGGAAGCAGGTCGCGCCCAAATTCAACAAAGTGCTGGCACGCGAGATGTTCTGCAACAGAACACAAGCACACATCTGAGTATATTCGAGGACCCTGCTCAAACCAAGTGTGAAACCTGGTTGGTCGATGTTCTGCTACAAAACCATCGCACACCTGGAGACCCCCAGTAGTTTAGGGGCGAATATTTCGACACAACATAAACGACAGCTCCGCCGTTCTCAAAGTTAACACACTTTATGCTAGAATGTGCAGAGCAATCATGCAGTATCACAGGATCTAACTTGCAACCCAGCACTGATACACCAGTATCTACACACTTTGCAAAGTTTTCGCTCTGTATCAACCCCCTACCCAAGAGAACTATATAACTACTGCCAGGGACCGCCTAGCCTTGTATCCCGAGGTGCCTCTGCCTCGGATGCCGACCGTAAACCCCCAAGTCGAACGATCTTCGCCCTCGGCAATCAAACAAGTTGAAGTCGGCCGACTCGGTCACGCAGCTAGGATCCTCGACGGTTTCAGTTCCGCGCCAAGTCGGACAGCCGAAACCATCGATATCCTCAAGTCCAAACATCCTGTAGGCCCTCGAAACCCTTTCGGTCCCCTTCCCGGTCCGGCACAACACTCTCCGCCATCGACCGACGCCATCATAGAGGCTCTCTACTCGTTCAAGCCGGATACCGCTCCTGGTGTCTCGGGTTGGACGGTGCCCTTACTCAAGTTGGCTGTCCGGTCGGAGTCATTCAAGAAAATGCTCACCTCCTTGGTTAGCATGGTATTGGCGGGTACTGCTCCTGGACAAGGGCTCTTATGCTCTTCCAGACTTGTCCCCCTCGAAAAGCCAGATGGGGGCGTTCGGCCAATCGCAGTCGGGGAACTCATCTACCGACTATGCACCAAGGCCGTACTTCGAAACTCGTTCAAGCCCGACTTCCTCTCATCCGGTCAATTCGGTGTCGGTACCAAAGGCGGAGTCGAACCTCTGATTCGGGCCGTTCAGCGGGTGCTTGACAACTCGGTGAATGACGTCGAATACACCCACGTTACTTCACTCGATTTCTCAAACGCCTTCAATACGATCGACCGATCCGACATGGCGAAAGCGGTGAAGCAGCACGCGCCTGGCCTTTACCGACTCGCCAAGTGGGCTTACGATAAGCCTTCCCGCTTGGTCATAGGTAGCGGTGGTGACGACATTACGCAGATCCCATCTGCCCAGGGTGTTCGACAAGGCGATCCGCTTGGTCCTCTGCTGTTTTCAATTGGGATTCGACCTATTCTCGAAAAGCTGTCGAGACGGCTCGGTCCGGAATGCATCGTTCTAGCATACCTAGACGATGTATACATTCTCAGCAAGTCTGACGAAACCCTTGCAGAGGTATCGGATTTCTTCCAAGTTACAGGAACGTCCCTGAAACTTAATGCGGGGAAATCCTTTATGACCTCCGTCATCGAAATTAACAGCCGCGGGCTCAAGATGCTCGGATCTTGCGTCGGGCCTTCCTGGGCCAGGCGAACCTTCCTCAAAGTCAAAGTCGCCGAACTCGAGTCAAAGGTCAACAAGCTGGTGGATGTCCCGCATCAACACGCACTACTGCTACTTCGGCAGTGCATGCAGCAAGACCTTCGACACCTTCAACGCTGTCTCTACTCGGAGGATCTCGAATCGGAATGGGAAAAGCTGGACTCAGTCATCTGGAAGGCCGCCCTTCGACTGCGAAGTTCATCCGACCCTCCGGACCCTCTGTCTAGAGACGTAAAAATCATGTCGCTCCCGGTAAAGCTCGGCGGTCTTGGATTATTGTCTTACAAGACATGTGCACCTCTGGCCTACGCTGCGGGTTCGGAGACCTCCGACAAGTTGCTCGAGTCTCTCCTGGGAGCTCCACCGTTACCCCCGACATTGACCGACCCCGAAGACCCCGAGTCGATCTCACCTCAACGAACTCGATGCGGTCAGGCTTTTGAAGCCCAGCAAGACAGCCTCTTCCGCACCCTCGACGACCACCAAATAAAAACCGTCCTAGAATCGGCGTCGGGTTTGGGGAGGAAGTGGCTTTCGGTAATTCCGTTTCACCAAGCGTTGCGCCTCACGGACTTTGAAATCTCGGCCGCGCTTCACCATCGCACTTTGAATGCTGGTTCAGCTGTTTGCTCTCTTTGCGGAGTCGTCAACACCGCTGGACATGCCGAAGTTTGTAAGAAGGGTACACCCTGGTTCGTTGCTCGGCACGAACAGGTCAAGTACGCTATCAAGCGAGCTCTCGAAACCGCTGATGGTGTTCGAGTAGCTGTCGAGCCGTACATCGCCGACACTAATCGCCGAAACGACCTTCGAGTCACCGGTTCCGGAGCTTCGGGCTTGTCGAACCACGAGTACGATATTACAGTCGTCTCACTCGCCACTCGAGATTCGGTCGAGACCCATATTCCGCCCCAAATTCTATCAACCAAACCTGCGGATCAGGGTCACGCCTACATCAAAAAATTCCTGGCGACCAAGGCAGCAGAAAAGCGTAAGCGACTCCCGACGAACAACATCCCGTTTACTCCTCTGGTCTTTACCGTGGGAGGAATGATGGATGACGACACAGCAAAATGTCTCAAGGCGTGGCAGTCATCAGTCACTCCTTCAGCCTTCTCCACCCTTTGTCAACAACTGTCTCTTATTCTACTAAGGGCCAAAGCAAAGTGCTTTGTACTCTAAGTACCGACCGCCCTTGACTTTGGATACACATCAGCAACCCTCGCCTCACCAGTCAGCTAGTAGTAACGACTTTACTATAGAGTTTCCATCTTTTTCATCTCTCTCTGAGACTATAGTTTCCCGTTCATCAAATGCTTTTACCCTTTTGTATAATTAGTGTTGAGACCTATGGCAAACCCCTTCCCCTAACCCCTAACCCCTAACCCCTAACCCCTAACCCCTAACCCCTAACCCCGAAGACCGACTTTACTATACACTTTCCATCTTTTTCACCTCTCTCTCAGACTATAGTTTCCCGTTCATCAAGTGCTTTTACCCTGTTGTATAATTAGTGTTGAGACCTATGACATCCCCTTCCCCTAACCCCTAACCCCTAACCCCTCCCACCCTTGAGCACAAACATTTTACTTCAACTAGACAATTACTTCAACTAAACAAGCACCGGAGGAAGTAACGGTTGTCTGAGCGGCGTCTGCCTCGCTCCGGGCTGAACAGGAGGGGAGGCGGTGACTCGGCGGGTAGGCCTCAGGCCGACAGCCATTCTAGGAAGGGACGGTGGCGGCTACCGTCGGAGCCAGGCTTAGTGGCGTCCATACCACATTAGCGGCGGAGGTTCCGCTCGGGAGCCAAGAGGCATGCGACGACGAGAACGGGCGGTGGCGGCGGCTCAAAGCTGACGCACAGTTGCGGTGAGATGCCTGTAACAGAATACGATATCAGCATTGGAGACCCATACACACAGTGTAACAGCGACTAGACTTACCCGGCCAGTGGCTTGACCGTCGCAAAGCATCCCACAGCATCCTGAGCCGTCAGCCCATTTTACCGAGCCGCGAGAGCTGTAAAAGCAGGAGAGTATAAGCGTCACTTGCTCTGGTATTCGGGATCCAGCGCACCTGAGCCACTTACCCATGCCTCTGCCCCGTCCCTACCCATCTACACACCGTTAGTATATGTCAGTTACAGAACAAACAGCACAGTAAAGCAATTGCTACACTCTTCATTCTTCAGCAAGCTACAGCTGTCTGAGGGGCCGCGTCTGGTCCGGGCGCACCATAAACGCGCGGAAGCCGCCTCATAATGTTACTGGTCTTCCTCTCTACCCTACTTCGACTGCTCGCCGAGGGTTAACTACCATTAGTTAACTACTTCTGGGAACGGAATCGTCGCTCTCCCCCTCAGGGCTATCTAGTGATATAGATTTCCTCTCCGTACTTGGAAAATACGACTATCATCACTCTGCGAAATGTCTTCGTCTCGACGCTTTTTGCGAAATATTCGTCATTTTCGCGGTGGTTTCCCAATTTCGGCTGGCACCGGGTACGCAGATAACCAAGAGGCAGAAAGCTATCTGACCATCTAATTGTCATCTGCTGGCATTCATCAAGCTTCATCGATGACCTTCGGCTCTGCAACAACAAACGACAAGTGTATCACTGGAACAACTTTGCACGGTAATGCAAGTCGGCATATGTGACTGCATTTGCGATATAACGCACAGATTATAGAGCTGACCCAGCTTTCGAGATTCGCCCAGGCAAGGTTATATATGAATTGCGAATTTACAACCGTCGTCGAGCCACGTCTCACAGTGCATCAACTGCGATATGAACCTCTCCATCTAGTCAATCTGGATGAGAAAAGCCGCGGCATGTTGCCGTTCGTAGGCTTCACCGAAGCCGTTCATGTGCCATACACATATCCCAAACTGAAAGCTACCCGTCATGCCTCGTTTGCATTACGGCTTCGAACGGTAACTGCAATTCACTACCCTTGATGACGATGTTGGGGAAATCGAGCAAATGGACTTCGAGAGGGTCAAGCATACCCTTTAACGATGACCTGCTTCGGCTGTTCTTCGACAGGGAGCGATCGAATCAAGGCCGCAACTTCTTCAGCCTACGATGATGTCAAAGTTAGCATTCTCGGTCTTAACAAACTGCGAAGCAAGGAACTCACTGTCTTCCACTTGGCCAATTGTACCAACCGCTTCTGACCAGCCCAAACCGAAGTGTGAATGATCTTCAAGAACGATTGACCGGTTCGGGGGTTGAAGATAAAGATGGCACTTTTGATAGGTTTCGTCGTCAGATTTCCTTCGAACGTCTTGTGAATGGTGACCCCCTATACGTTGGTATCGTCGACGAACCAAATGATCTGGTGGAGAAGAGTTCAGAGTAGTTGCTACTGTTCAAGTACGGTTCCGTAGGTTCGAGAGTGTAGAGCTGCAGAGCCTTTCGCATACGCTCTCGCAAGACGAACAGAGCCGGGTTGGCCTTCATAATCTTGCCCATGGCCTGCGTGACCAGAAGCTTGAAACCAGGAGCCCAGTTTCCGAAAGCGGAATGCAAGCTGTATGCCAGATCGATGGTGATGAGGACACCGGTGGGTGAAGGGTAGATAGACATGCTGTCCGAAGTGTAGTCCAAGAACTTGGCACGCGAGTATCGCTCAAAGTCGTGGGAGTCGAAGTCTATCGGAATATACGTTAGTTTAGCGTTCCTCGACTTGTGCGAGCCTGAGACTTACCTCCGAATCGCAACTGCACATCGATCCAGTATTTGTTGGAAGTAATACCCTCAAACACGTCTCGAGCATCGGCCAGCAAACTGGGTCGAGAAAATTTGCCATTTGGCACTGCTGAAGAGTACAAGATCGGCAGCGGACGAGTTCATCTTGTAAGACTTTCGGGGATGAATAGTCTCCTTGGAAACACTCTCAATCATGAGTGCCTCCATCTCTTGATCCAACACTTGCGCCAAATCCACGGTTACAGATTCATGGATCTACAAAATGCAAAATATCAGAAGATGATCTTGCATAGATATAGAAGACAACG